>BMAC01001509.1:160284-172750 GCA_014905375.1 Phtheirospermum japonicum
TTTTTTTTTTGGAATTTATTTATGGGGATTTTTTTATTTTGTTATTTGCATTTCTTGGGCCTAAAATCTCAGGGAACTAGAATTAGAATTTTAAATTTGTTTCCTACATTATGTCTAGGATTTTATTTAGTTTTCTAAATTGTGTTTATGACATGTTTAACTTGTTTACCAAGTTTAGGACCCTTTGACTATTGTCTATTTAAGACAAGATAGGAATACAAGAGAAAACATCTCTCATACACGGCATATACCAACGAAAAGAAAAAGAGAGACGCAGCAAGAGCAAGACGACGCAATACGCCGAGTAAGAACACAAGCAAGATAACTACTTGGAGCCACTGTGCGAGATCAAGAAGGTCTTTGAAATTGCGTGACCAATGGAGGAGATCTTTCATTTAGGCGACAAGTATTTAGTATCATATATGTTTGATACTCTAGTTTTCATATATTACTTATCTTTTTGTATTGATCTTAAACGAAAAAAAAGTAATATAGTTTTCGGGTTTGTACACCAAAGTTCACAAGTACTTCTACTTGTGAACTGATTTTAAATTGCTGTGTTTTTCGTTTATATTTATTTCGCTGCTTATTTTTTGTTAAACGCTGGTTGATGTTAGTTTCGGTGTTGGCAATACCGGAAGTAACATCGTTTACTGATACTTAATCTCAAAACCATAAATCTACGAATTCACAATTGACATTTAGAGCGGGTTACTTGACGTACTACTGATCCTTATTTCATAGGTGCTATGGATGCAGAGGATGATGAATCTCTTGACGAGTACGAGAAGCTAAGCATCGAGCATAAATAATTATTTGTTAGTTGGGGGAAAACAAGTACTCAAAATCAGGGATCTTAAGATCGAGGTGGACAAACTGACTCAGAAAAAGGATGACCAACTGAATATAATTGTTCGATTGGAGTCATCCCTCACCAAATGGGATGATGAGCTAGAACGAGTAATGACCGAGTTGAAGAAGGTCCAAGAAACCCTCACAAACCTCAACAAGGGCAAGACAAAGCTTGATGAAAATTTGAACTGAGTATCCTGGTTTCTTCGAAACACGGGATTGGATACAAGCCTGTTCAAAAGCCAGATTCAAGTCAAAAGGTGAAGTCGACCAAACGCCGCAAAAGGAGAAGAAGACAATATGTGTGCCATCACTGTGGTGAACCTGGGCACATTCGACCATACTGTTGGAAGCTTATTGGGAAACAAAATCAATTTAAAAGGTCAAAACTATCTGCTGGTATCCGTGATGGTTTTCGTGACGGTTTCCGTGTTCCTAACACCAAAAGCAACAACAGAGTCAAGTAGGTCTGGGTAAAAAAGAACGAGATCAAATGCAACATGATCTATTCCTCTCTGAAGTCTCACATCCCTGGAGCCTGGTATTTTGATAGTGGATGCTCTAATCACATGACCGGCTCGAAAGATCTCCTCTCGAATATTGTCAAGTTTCATGGAGGAAAGGTGAAGTATGGTGGAGGTGCAAATGGCCAAATCATTGGCCAAGGAACCTTTCACGTCCCTGGCATTGTAAAGCTCGAGAATGTGTTACTTGTTGAAGGCTTAACGACGAACTTGATAAGTATTAGTCAACTGTGCGATGGTGGTTTTAGTGTTAGTTTCACTCATGAAAAATGTGAAGTTTATGACGAGAGCAAAACTTTCATCCTTACTGGTCACAGGACCTCCGACAACTACTACCAAATTAATGGCGACGTGTTCTGCAAGCTGTCCCAACTGAGTGATGTCGAGGTGTGGCATCAAAAGCTCGGACACATTAATTACAAAATGTTGGAAAGATTGGTCAAAAAGGATGTTGTGATCGGACTACCTAAGCTCAACACTAAAACTGTTCCTATTTGCAAGGCATGCTAGAAAGGGAAGCAAGTCAGGGTGCCACATCTAACAGTACAAAGTCTCACTACCTCATATTGTTTCGAACTCCTTCATATGGACCTTTTGGGACCACTTGAAGTTGAGATCCTTGGTGGTAAGAGGTATGTTCTTGTGATTGTAGATGATTTTTCTCGTTTTACATGGGTTGAATTTTTAAAAGAAGAATCTGGGGCTTTCAAAGCTTTTAAAAATTTTGCAAAAAAGTTATGTGTTCGTTTTAGTGAGAGTATAGGTAGAATAAGGTCTGATCATGGGAAAGAATTTGAGAATGCATCTTTTTTCGAAATATTGTTCTAAAGTTGGTATAACTCATGTATTTTCTTCACCCATCACCCCCCCAACAAAATGGGATAGTCGAACGCAAAAATAGATCTCTTATAAAAATGACTAGGGCTATGCTTATTTCAAATGGGGTTGCTAAACATTTTTGGGCAGAAGTAATGAACACTGCATGCTATATAATTAATAGGGTGTATTTTTGACCGGGATCTTGTGTTACTCTCTATGAATTATTGATGGACAAAAAGCCGAATTTGAGTTATTTTCATATTTTCGGGTGCATTTATTATGTGCTAAATGATAGAAATCATCTTACATCAAAGAGTGATAAATGTGTTTTCATGGGATACTCTCGAGATAGTCATGCATATAGATTGTTTAATCTTAGAACGTGTTGCATGATTGAGTCAGTAAATGTAAAGTTTGATGATATGATTAGTGGTTTTAGACCGACTGAGGATGATGATCTGGTCTATGATCAGAATCCTCAAGAAAATGTTACGGCTGGTGTAGATGAAAGTGCAGGTGTTGAAACTGAAGAAATTGGGGATGTGGGTTTCGGTGACAGTTCTGGTAACTTAACATCAAACCCAACACCTACTCAAGCTGCTCCAGAATCAGATTTAGATCCAACTGAACCCATTGACTTACATTAGAGAATTATTCCCTCAAAATTCAGAAGATTCATCATATGAGCCAAATTATTGGAGATCTCGATGAAAGAACTACAAGAAAGCGACAAATAAATTTCAAAGATATGGTAAGATTTGTTTGCTTGTTTACTAACTGTTCTAAAATTCGAAAATCTTTATCTCTTTCCAAATCAGAGCCTAAGCGAGTAGAGGATGCTCTTAAATCCGAGTATATTGCAGCTGGAAGTGCTTGTACACAGTTATTGTAGATGAACCAAATGATAGAGGACTACGGTCTACATAGTAGAATACTGACTGTGCTCTGTGATAATTCCAGTGCCATTGATATCTCGAAAAATCTAGTCCAACATTCTCAAATCAAACACATTGACATAAGGTATCACTTTATTCGAGACTTGGTTGAGAGGAAGATAGTTAGTCTTGAGTATATAGGAACAGACAATCAGCTTGATGACATCTTCACAAAGGCATTAAATTTAGAGACCTTCTCTCATTTGAGAAGAGATCTCGGTATGTGCATTGTTTAAGCCAATGTTTGTTTTTGATGTTGTGACGTCCTAAACTGACATCAGTCACAACATCTGTATATTTATACATGCATTTTTATTTTCTTTCTCATACATAATCTGAATGTATTAAGTTTGGTTGAAAGTGCAATAAGGCCTTGTGTTGTAATAAAAGTGATGACAAAAAGTCTAACCTCTTCAATTAGGTGATTATGGAACTTTCCCGTAGAAACTGGTTTTCTCCCTGGTCCGGAAACAAGAGGTGTTAACAGCAATTGCTGAAGATAAGCTATTTCTCTTCAAATCTCTAAAAGGATGAAGAAAATCAAGATTAAAAATGATCCAATCTTTAAATTTCACCTCATTGAGTGATTTTGACGTAGTCATTAACTTGGGTTAAGGGGTCTGTTTCCATTGACTTCGCCTGAAGCAATGTTGGTTATAATGTCATGAGTCATGAAAAGCAACACTGATCAAGTCACTAAAACCATAGTGTGAATCTTTTCATGAATTTTAGGCATCCAGTAGGACATTCATACTTTGAGAAGATGTCTTTTTGCTTTGCGTTCTGTTACTTATGCTTGTGACTTTCTTGAGTTCTCTTAATTCTGTTTTGAATCTTGCTAACCAAGTGTTTCAGTGGTGTTAAAATCGGGCGATTTGACAGGTAATAAGGGGTGGATTTGGTGAGTGAAAAATTACTTTGTAAAGAATTTGTTCAACTATGGTGATGGTTTATAAAAATCTAACTCTATCTCGGTTTTAATTTGTAGTTGAGATTTGTGATTCTTATTCTCCAAATAAGAGATAGTGGGTTATTTAAGTATATACATCGCGTGTCTTATTTTGAGAAAGAGTGATCGTGGTTTAAAGGAAAGAAAAATCTTGGGTCTTAAAGAAGTAGTTGTGAGAGTGGGGGAGTTATTTTTTAGCTTTATATTTTTTTTTATCCTCTTTGCTTCTACCGCATACTTTTTATCTAATTTAAGAATTTAAGTTTTTTTAAATCTTTCTCTCTCTCAATTTTACTGCCTACGACACCCGATCTTGTCCTTGTAGTTGTTTCCTATCTCTTGCAGGATGTCGAACTCTTCATCACCCAGCAAAGACACAGTTATCCAAGTCAGCTACTCCTCGCCAGAAACAGACAGTGCGTCTGACTGATAAGAAAAATCCACCCAAAGTTCAAGAAGAAAAGTTCTAAAGCTGCCCAGAAAGTCGATGTTGGTTCTGGTGTTGTGTCACCAAACCTAACATCACCCGCTGCTGTTCCAATTTGACCTTCCACCTCCAATTCTGATATGTTTCATCTACAAGTACACATATTCCTTTATCTGCCTCTGATTATTCTGATACCTCTGATGAAGCTCCATCTCAGGCCGTTGAGATTGAAGACATGGAACCACTTTTCACGAGATTCCCGACGAGCGAAGCTGAGGAGTTGTTCTCTGATTACCAAAACTGGGGCATGATTGCTGAGTGCCGAGTTCCAGTTGATGTCTTCGTTCTTTTTGCGTGGTCAGCACATGGCTGGAGCCCGAGTTATTGATCTCCCATGGCAGGCTCCTGTTCAAGGTGATGTTCCTTTTGGTGTCGTTTTGGAGTTACTGACAACGATACCAACATGGTCCATTTTTCTGTTGCGGTTATTCGGGCCCATATTACTTTGCTTGATAACCAGGTTGACCAGTTGCAGGCACTTTGGGACTCGTTTGTTGAGGTTCTTTTGCTTTCAGAACAAAAAGGGGGAGAGATGTAGAAGACGCTGCTGTGAATGTGGTTCGTTTTTGTTTGTTTTAAACAATGGTTACTTGTTTAGGGGGAGTTTGAATATAGGGGGAGTTTTAAGTCCTTTGAACTTTTATTGCGCGTCTAGGTTATTTTGTCCAAAAAGGTAAAAGGGGGAGACTGTTGGGAAATTTATTTATGTGAATTTCCTTATTTTGTTATTTGCCTTTATTGGGCCCAAAATATATTAGGGAACTACAATTAGGATTCTAGATTTGTTTCCTAGATTATGTCTAGGATTTTATTTAGTTTCCTAAATTGTGTTTAGGACTTGATTAACTTATTTACCAAGTTTAGAACTGTAGGACTCTTGTCTATTTAAGACAAGATAAGGACACAAGAGAAAACATCTCTCATACACGGCATATACCAACGAAAAGAAAAAAGAGAGTCGCAACAAGAGCAAGACAACGTAATACGCCGAGTAAGAACACAAGCAAGATAACTACTTGAAGCCACTGTGCGAGATCAAGAAGGTCTTCGAAGTTGAGTGACCAACGGAGGAGATCTTTCATCTAGGCGACACGTATTTAATATCATATGTTTGATACTCTAGTTTTCATATATTGCTTCTTATATTTTTTTATTTATCTTGAACAAAGAAAAGTAATATAGTTTTCAAATTTGTACACCCAAGTTCACAAGTATTTTTACTTGTGAACTGATTTTAAATTGCTATATTTTTCGTTTATATTTATTCCACTGCTTATTTTTTGTTAAACTCCGGTTGATGTTAATTTTGGTGTTGGTAACACCTAAAGCAACATTGTTTACTGATACTTAATCTCAAAACCATAGACATACGAATTCACACTTTTAATTTTTTTTTATTTCGCCTAACATTGGTCTTGAATGTTAGATCTTTGGTCGATGAGGTAAATGACAAGTATGTCTTAATTGCTTTCAAGTTCCTCAAAGTCCGATTATTATTTATGCGCATAAGATGTCAAATACTCAACCAAACGCGAAGCGTTTAGTAGGATACAAATGGGAAAATTTTATTTTTGGTCCACTATGTTAGCCATATTCCAAAAAAGGTACGTGATGTTGGTCATTATCAATCAACGTCTGTTAAGTTGGCCAATTCATCAAAAAAAGTCCAAAAAAAGCCCGATCGGACTTTTTTGCTGACGTGGCGTGATTAAATACTTTGTTATCATTTTTTTTAATTTTAAATATTAAATTGAAAATAAAAAACTGTGAAGATTTTCATTTTGGTCCATTATATTTGCCACATTCCAAATAAGGTACGTTAAATTGACCATCATCAAATCATATCTGCTAAGTTAACCAATTTATCAAAAAAGGTCCAAACAAACTTTAATCTGATTTTTTTTCCTGACGTGACATGATTATATTATTTTATCAATATTTTTTTATTTAAATATTAAATTGATGACAAAAACCTGTTCTGCCTTCATTTTCTTTTGATCAAATTTAAAAAATCTTGATTAATAAGAAATAAAAAAAATCAGTGTTAAATATATAAACATAAAATAAATCTTCAAAAATTATAAAATCAATATAATAATTTATATGAATCTTATTGTTAAAATTTTAATTAATATAAAATTAATAAAATCGGAGATAAATGTAAGAATGTAAAATGAATCTTAAAAAATAATAAAACATATATAAAAATATATATGAGAAAATCTCTTATAAATGAAATTTAAATTTCTATATTTATTATATATATTTTAATATTTACATTATATTTTTATATTTATAAATAATTCATATTAATTCTTATTGATTACAATTTTTATTAATTAGATTAATGGAAAGAGAGAAAAAAAAATAGAAAAAGAAAAGAGAGAGCAAAACACATTTTGTCTTTAACTTAATTTTTATAATTATAGATAATTGATAAGAAAATATAGAATAATACAACGTTAGAAAAAAATCCAATCAAGGTTTTTTGGACCTTTTTTGATAAATTGATTAACTTAGCAGATATGATTTGATGATTACCAAATTAACGTATATTTTCTGGAATGTGACCAATATAATGGACCAAAATAAAAATTTACACAGTTTTTTATTTTCAATTTAATATTTAAAATTAAAGAAAAACAATAAGAAAGTATTGAATCACGCCCCGTCAGCAAAAAAAACTCGATCGGACTTTTCTTGGACCTTTTTTAATGAATTGACCAACTTGGCAGACGTTATTTGATGATTACCAATATCACGTACCTTTTTTGGAATGTTGACAACATAATACATCAAAAATGAAAATTTCCTTATACGAACACTTATTTCGCTATACAAGCTACAAATTTTAAATTGATCTACCGGTTCAACTATAACAAAAATAGCTATATATATTTTTTAAAGTGTTGAGTAGTTATAAATTATAATTAGTCTAATGCGACAAAAATAATCATAAAAGCTCTGCTCTAAAGCGTCGTTTTAATTCTACGCATATTAGTTTTCTGAAATTGTCTTCATCATATAATGAAAAGAGCAGCCGGAATTGAACATAACGCAAATGATATCTTTAAAGTGAGTAAAAACTAAAAATAATTCACGCGTCCAAATAGGACACGAAATTGTTGAATATTTCATTTCACCTAATATTTTATAGATGCTTCCATAATTAAACAATGGCAGTTTAACTAAAATGTCATGCCATGCCGCGTCTATAGGTAGCAATCTTGAAATTGGTGGTTTGTGATGCTGATATTACCAAAACTTGTTTGACTTTGTGACGCTAGGGAAAGTAGTGTCTACACTTAGGCAACGTATCTTTTATGTTAGAGAAACATAAGAACGTTAATTTGATCTTAAGAAAAACCTTTTTTCAATAGATACATAAAAAATATATTTTCTACACATAATTGGGTGAAAGAATCACTGCATTTTTTAATTTAATATTAAATCCACCCCACCTACCTCACTTTTTTTTTTTTGACAGATACATAAAAAAAACATCTTTTCTACACATAGGTAAGTGAAAGGATCACTGTATTCTCCAATTTAATATAACATTAAACCCACCTCACATACCTCACCCAACCTTTATATTTTCATTCATGCGGTAAGACCTTTTTTTTCCTTACTAATTGTCATTTCTTTTCCTTTTAATTCTTCAATTATAACTCATATATAATTCTTTTTTTTGACTTCGGTCATCGTCAATTTCTTTTTCTACAATTCTCCAATTAGAACTCATAATTTAATTTTCGAAAGAAAAAAAAAAGAGTTTGCATGAAGGAGCTTCATTCGAAAAAAAAAAAGAAGAATTGAGGTATTTTTGCACATTTTTTTGAAGTAGCTTTTATTATGCATATTCGAAGTAGTTTTTATACTTGTTCATTGATTTTAATTTTGTACCCAAGAAATTGAGTTTAAAAAATGGTGAAAATATTTTTTTTCTAAGTACACGAGCTCGAACCAATTAGTACACGATATGGTGGGGCCAGAAATATCGTGTACTCAATATTTAGACATATCGTGTACATGATATGCCTATCTCATGTACTATTAATATTTTTCCTTTTTTTCAAACACTCCAGGTTGCATGAATAAGGTAATGTGCATCCATTTATTTTATTCTTCTTTTTTAATTAATTAGCCACATGAAGGTGGAATAAGGCAATGTGCATTCATTTATTTTATTTAAAATAATGTGCATCTATTTATTTTATTTAAAAAAATTCAAATTAGTAAAACAAGGCATCTGAATTTTTTAAAATTTTCATTTTTATTTATACTATTGTGAGTTTTAATTTCTATAAAAATAATTCGTTTGTCTTTGTGTTGCAGATGAGTTGGCGTTATATAATAGTTCACTTTGGTGGATATTAGCAAGACTTGGAGTTATTGGTGGAGAAAACAAGATGGTTTCGATTCCTTTAGGTGACTAATGTTATGATTACTTATTGACCACTATGCAAGAATCTATTTCTCCAATCTAAAATGATTAAGTTTTCCTACTGCATTCTCTTGTTGATGGTGGTAATGGTAAATTGATGAAGAAAAAGATAATAATAATAATTTAAAAAAAACACATTCGACGTGCAGAATATTCTTTACAGATCTCTGATGGTCACCCTATTGAGTTTGGATCTGGTGTGGTGCAACAAAGCTAAGCAGTTGGTGGCGTGACCTTGAACACCGGGGGACTTGTCAATTCAAATATTTGTATGAGTTTTGAAGGCGATGTAACTCAACACCAGGAACGTCATATGTTTGCGGGCACGTCATCTGCCCATTTTCCTATACGTTGTGAACAAAATGCACAAATTGATGATTCACGTAACCGGCATCCATTTGATGAAGCAAACCATGGTTTCGATAACCGTGAGAAAAATCATGCAAAGAAGATTCTATACCCATATCCACAAGATTTTGTCGAATGGGGAAGCAACAGACGCCGGGGTGTGGATTTGAGTGATAATTATGGACATGTTGATATTGTCCTAGACAATGGAAGTGTTGTTCAAGATCATGCCCCCATCCATAAGGTACCTGTTACGGAGGTTAGGAAGTGGGTCCTTGAACAACAACATGAAATTTTTTAAAAGAAGACATAAAAATTAGAGAGAACATGACATGAAATCAAATACAAATCGGGTTAATACAAATGGCTCTGCAGATTATGGAGGTCGGAGATGGAAGATTCTTGGTGCACCAAATATTTTACAAGAGGACCCTGAAGAGTTGGTCACTATTCCACCAATCGTTGTTGGAATTACGTATATGAGCAAAGAAGATTTGTTGTTTGTAGTTGGAAAATATTTTCTGGAGAATTGAGGTCATTATAAGGCAAAGTACATAGATCTTGGATGATACACTCTTATTTGTATTATACTCGGTTGTCCATTTCAAATTGCTACAAGCCCTAAAATGATTTCTGGTGTGTGTGTAGAGTTATAAGCACGTGTGTGTGACCGACCCATGTTATGATGATTACTATTGGTTGCCTTCTAAGGCTGTCACTGCACATTTCGGAGTTAGGCTTTTAAAAGAAGAATCGAAACTCATACCGAAAGCTATGATAAGTGAGTTTCATGCTGCATACTCAATTGGAATCAGTTATAACCTTGCATTATGAGCCAAACATCATTCATTCGCTTTCATGTATGGGATGGAGAAGAGTTCATTTGCTATGATACCCTCATATTTGTATGTGTTAAAAAAAAAGATACCGGGGTCTGTCACCGTACTAGAGGTGACAATGACAATAAGTTTCAGAATGCTTTTTTGCTTTGGGTCCTGCAATCAAGGGATTTCAGGCACATGGGCATCCTGTAGGTTGACGAGACTTTTCTAATGGGAAAGTATGAAAGAATCCTTTTTCTTTGCTGTCACACATGATGGAAATAAATAGGTTTTCCCGATGGCGGCTGGAATAGGTCACATCGAGAATGAAGAAACTTGGACATGGTTTCTGAAGCAAGTGAAAAAGGCGTATAACTCGTCTGAGGACCTATTAATTGTATCTAATGGAGTGAGATCCATTAGCAATGTTATCAAAATCGTGTTTCCTCAGGCGCATCAAGGCCTATGCATCGTCCACATGATGAGGAACATGAGGGGTTGGGTTATTCAAACAAGTTGTGTATAATTTTGATGTGAATGATTGTCACACAAAGATTAAGAAACTTTTGGAGGTCTCTCCATGGACATATGAAAATATTATGAGAATGAAATTAAAAAATGGGCTCGTTCGTGTTGTCCTGTGTCTCAGTACGATCTTATGACCTCCAACACTGTAGAAAGTTACAACAATCTGGATTTGTGGGTTAGGACACTTCCAAAGACATTGGTTCTCAAAGTGTTGAGACCAGTAGCTGAGAAATGGTTTTACGAATGACACATGGTAGTGATATCTCAAGATCATGATTTGACTGAAGCTGCTGAGAAAGTTGTAGGTTATGTAATAGAAATAGGCACTAAATTGAATGTAGAACCCCTACAAAACAACATATTTAATATGAAAGATAGATTTGGGATACATGTAGTTGATATGGGTTCAAAGATTTGTACGTGTCATGAATTTGATACTTTGTTGATTCCATGTGTGCACGCGGCAGTAACAGCTAGGTGAGTATTTTAATGTTAATTAGTTCTGTATCTTTTCCATGCGATCTTATTTAATAACATAGTGTGAAGCCTTTTTTTTAAAATAGGAAATATCAACCGACCTCAATGCTTATGTCGATGATTATTATTTTTTTTAAAATAGGAAATATCAACCGACCTCAATGCTTATGTCGATGATTATTATATTGAAATAACAATCATAATAGACGCCTTATAAATATATGACTGCAATCACAAGGGAGGATTTCCAACAAGGTTATGGTATTGACAATGCAATTCAAGAAATTTTTATTGAATACCCAATCCATTAGACCGAACAACAATTCTTCATTTTTCAGGTATGCTGAAGTAAACTCAGCATCCCCTACTATGTCATTCCAAAAACGCTCAAGCCATTCCGGCACTTGAATGTTGTTGGTTTCATGATCCTAAATACAGTGTTTGTCAGAATACATTATATGAAAATTCTTGTATTATTTTGTAAGAAGTTCAATTATGTCACCAATAGTGAAATCTTTCCTAAACATAATGTTGATTTTGTCCAACAAATCCCACGTAATATTATTGAATAATCCACTACTCGGATTGTAGAATCCATTGAGCTTCCTCTCACAGAGCTCGCCAACTAGCACAATATCCATATGGATGCTCCACTTGGATAAATTTTTATCATAAAAAAAAAATCTTCTTCAAAATCAAAATTTAGTGCATTGTTAGGTTGATGGGAACTCATTTGTTTTTCTTGGGTAAAATCAGGATGATGGAAAAATAATGTATAGGTGAAATGTGATTAGGAAAATACATTCCAATATCCCATTTTATAGGTTTGTATTTTTTTGAAGTCATATATGGAATAAATAAAAAGGTAAAAAATACTCTGGTGAATGGAGTTGTGTAGTGGTTAGTAGATTTCAGAGGGGCAAAATTGAAATCACGAGTTTCAAGCTAACGTTGTTGTTTGTAGTCGTGACAATGCATAGTCCTGTCATTGGTAGATATCACGTGGGTAAAAGTGAAGTACCCGGGAATCAAGCAAACATTCATGTGCCAATAGACTGACTACATCGAAACTCGATAAAGTGAGGAGAATAGTAAAATAATCTATTAATAATTAAAGTAAATACAATCAGTCATGTCCATGGTAGATTTTAGTAAGCAAAATTAAATTAATGGTAAGTTGTAAATAGACCAATTACACCACATACACAAAACCAAAAATAAAAAATAATAGGATATTTAAAACATTACAAATACATATAATTACATTAAAACCCAAAAA
>BMAC01001509.1:172775-211874 GCA_014905375.1 Phtheirospermum japonicum
GCAAAAACACATTTTGTCTTTAACTTAATTTTTATATATTATAGATAATTGATAAGAAAATATAGAATAATACAACGTTAGAAAAAAAATCCAATAAGGTTTTTTGGACCTTTTTTGATAATTGATTAACTTAGCAGATATGCATTTGATGATTACCAAATTAACGTATATTTTCTGGAATCGGACCAATATAATGGACCAAAATAAAAATTTTACACAGTTTTTATTTTCAATTTAATATTTAAATTAAAGAAAAACAATAAGAAAGTATTGAATCACGCCCCCGTCAGCAAAAAAAAACTCGATCGGACTTTTCTTGGACCTTTTTTAATGAATTGACCAACTTGGCAGACGTTATTTGATGATTACCAATATCACGTACCTTTTTTGGAATCCTTGACAACATAATACATCAAAAATGAAAATTTCCTTATACGAACCACTTATTTCGCTATACAAGCTTACAAATTTTAAATTGATCTACCGGCTTCAACTATAACAAAAATAGCTATATATATTTTTTAAAGTGTTGAGTAGTTATAAATTATAATTAGTCTAATGCGACAAAAATAATCATAAAAGCTCTGCTCTAAAGCGTCGTTTTAATTCTACGCATATTAGTTTTCTGAAATTGTCTTCATCATATAATGAAAAGAGCAGCCGGAATTGAACATAACGCAAATGATATCTTTAAAGTGAGTAAAAACTAAAAATAATTCCACGCCCCAAATAGGACACGAAATTGTTGAATATTTCATTTCACCTAATATTTTATAGATGCTTCCATAATTAAACAATGGCAGTTTAACTAAAAATGTCATGCCATGCCGCGTCTATAGGTAAGCCAATCTTGAAATTGGTGGTTTGTGATGCTGATATTACCAAAACTTGTTTGACTTTGTGACGCTAGGGAAAGTAGTGTCTACACTTAGGCAAACGTATGCTTTTATGTTAGAGAAACATAAGAACCTTAATTTGATCTTAAGGAAAAACCTTTTTTCAATAAGATACATAAAAAATATATTTTCTACACACATAATTGGGTGAAAAGAATCACTGCCATTTTTTAATTTAATATTAAATCCACCCCACCTACCTCACTTTTTTTTTTTTGACAGATACATAAAAAAAACATCTTTTCTACACATAGGTAAGTGAAAGGATCACTGTATTCTCCAATTTAATATTAACATTAAACCCACCTCACATACCTCACCCAACCTTTATATTTTCATTCATGCGGTAAGACCTTTTTTTCCTTACTAATTGTCATTTCTTTTCCTTTTAATTCTTCAATTATAACTCATATATAATTCTTTTTTTTGACTTCGGTCATCGTCAATTTCTTTTTCTACAATTCTCCAATTAGAACTCATAATTTAATTTTCGAAAGAAAAAAAAAAGAGTTTGCATGAAGGAGCTTCATTCGAAAAAAAAAAAAGAAGAATTGAGGTATTTTTGCACATTTTTTTGAAGTAGCTTTTATTATGCATATTCGAAGTTGATTTTTTATACTTGTTCATTGATTTTAATTTTGTACCCAAGAAATTGAGTTTAAAAAATGGTGAAAATATTTTTTTTCTAAGTACACGAGCTCGAACCAATTAGTACACGATATGGTGGGGCCAGAAATATCGTGTACTCAATATTTAGACATATCGTTGTACATGATATGCCTATCTCATGTACTATTAATATTTTTTCCTTTTTTCAAACACTCCAGGTTGCATGAATAAGGTAATGTGCATCCATTTATTTTATTCTTCTTTTTTAATGTAATTAGCCACATGAAGGTGGGAATAAGGCAATGTGCATTCATTTATTTTATTTAAATAATGTGCATCTATTTATTTTATTTAAAAAAATTCAAATTAGTAAAAAAAGGCATCTGAATTTTTTAAAATTTTCATTTTTATTTATACTATTGTGAGTTTTAAATTTCTATAAAAATAATTCGTTTGTCTTTGTGTTGCAGATGAGTTGGCGTTATATAATAGTTCACTTTGGTGGATATTAGCAAGACTTGGAGTTATTGGTGGAGAAAACAAGATGGTTTCGATTCCTTTAGGTGACTAATGTTATGATTACTTATTGACCACTATGCAAGAATCTATTTCTCCAATCTAAAATGATTAAGTTTTCCTACTGCATTCTCTTGTTGATGGTGGTAATGGTAAATTGATGAAGAAAAATAAAAAATAAAAAAAACGCATTCGACGTACAAAGTCTTTTTTTTTTTTTTTTTTTTTTTGCAGATCTCTGATGGTCACCCTATTGAGTTTGGATCTGGTGTGGTGCAACAAAGCTAAGCAGTTTGGTGGCGTGACCTTGAACACCGGGGACTTGTCAATTCAAATATTTGTATGAGTTTTGAAGGCGATGTAACTCAACACCAGGAACGTCATATGTTTGCGGGCACGTCATCTGCCCATTTTTCCTATACGTTGTGAACAAAATGCACAAATTGATGATTCACGTAACCGGCATCCATTTGATGAAGCAAACCATGGTTTCGATAACCGTGAGAAAAATCATGCAAAGAAGATTCTATACCCATATCCACAAGATTTTGTCGAATGGGGGAAGCAACAGACGCCGGGTGTGGATTTGAGTGGATAATTATGGACATGTTGATATTGTCCTAGACAATGGAAGTGTTGTTCAAGATCATGGCCCCCATCCATAAGGTACCTGTTACGGAGGTTAGGAAGTGGGTCCTTGAACAACAACATGAAATTTTTTAAAAGAAGACATAAAAATTAGAGAGAACATGACATGAAATCAAATACAAATCGGGTTAATACAAATGGCTCTGCAGATTATGGAGGTCGGAGATGGAAGATTCTTGGTGCACCAAAATATTTTACAAGAGGACCCTGAAGAGTTGGTCACTATTCCACCAATCGTTGTTGGAATTACGTATATGAGCAAAGAAGATTTGTTGTTTGTAGTTGGAAAATATTTTCTGGAGAATTGAGGTCATTATAAGGCAAAGTACATAGATCTTGGATGATACACTCTTATTTGTATTATACTCGGTTGTTCCATTTCAAATTGCTACAAGCCCTAAAATGATTTCTTGGTGTGTGTGTAGAGTTATAAGCACGTGTGTGTGACCGACCCATGTTATGATGATTACTATTGGTTGCCTTCTAAGGCTGTCACTGCACATTTCGGAGTAGGCTTTTAAAAGAAGAATCGAAACTCATACGAAAGCTATGATAAGTGAGTTTCCATGCTGCATACTCAATTGGAATCAGTTATAACCTTGCATTATGAGCCAAACATCATTCATTCGCTTTCATGTATGGGATGGAGAAGAGTTTCATTTGCTATGATACCCTCATATTTGTATGTGTTAAAAAAAAAGATACCGGGGTCTGTCACCGTACTAGAGGTGACAATGACAATAAGTTTCAGAATGCTTTTTTGCTTTGGGTCCTGCAATCAAGGGGATTTCAGGCACATGGGCATCCTGTAGGTTGACGAGACTTTTCTAATGGGAAAGTATGAAAGAATCCTTTTTCTTTGCTGTCACACATGATGGAAATAAATAGGTTTTCCCGATGGCGGCTGGAATAGGTCACATCGAGAATGAAGAAACTTGGACATGGTTTCTGAAGCAAGTGAAAAAGGCGTATAACTCGTCTGAGGGACCTATTAATTGTATCTAATGGAGTGAGATCCATTAGCAATGTTATCAAAATCGTGTTTCCTCAGGCGCATCAAGGCCTATGCATCGTCCACATGATGAGGAACATGAGGGGGTTGGGTTATTCAAACAAGTTGTGTATAATTTTGATGTGAATGATTGTCACACAAAGATTAAGAAACTTTTGGAGGTCTCTCCATGGACATATGAAAATATATTATGAGAATGAAATTAAAAAAATGGCTCGTTCGTGTTGTCCTGTGTCTCAGTACGATCTTATGACCTCCAACACTGTAGAAAGTTACAACAATCTGGATTTGTGGGTTAGGACACTTCCAAAGACATTGGTTCTCAAAGTGTTGAGACCAGTAGCTGAGAAATGGTTTTACGAATGACACATGGTAGTGATATCTCAAGATCATGATTTGACTGAAGCTGCTGAGAAAGTTGTAGGTTATGTAATAGAAATAGGCACTAAATTGAATGTAGAACCCCTACAAAACAACATATTTAATATGAAAGATAGATTTGGGATACATGTAGTTGATATGGGTTCAAAGATTTGTACGTGTCATGAATTTGATACTTTGTTGATTCCATGTGTGCACGCGGCAGTAACAGCTAGGTGAGTATTTTAATGTTAATTAGTTCTGTATCTTTTCCATGCGATCTTATTTAATAACATAGTGTGAAGCCTTTTTTTTAAAATAGGAAATATCAACCGACCTCAATGCTTATGTCGATGATTATTATTTTTTTTAAAATAGGAAATATCAACCGACCTCAATGCTTATGTCGATGATTATTATAGGATGAACACTTTATGTGTAATGTGGGGTGATTTAGTCACGCCTATAGATATTTCTAGCACTTGGGATGTCCCTGATGAGGTTACTTTTGTTATATGTCTTACTTCATATATCCCAAAAATAGGCGGGAAGACCCACAACAACTAGAATTTTAGCTGGTTCAGAATGTGCTTCCAGTTCTACTCGTAAGAAACAAGTATGTAAAAGGTGTAGGGGCAATGGATATAATCGTTTCACCTGCAACATATATATGGAAATACCCGAATCAGAACCAGAGCAGTTTCCAGATTCGTCTGGGAATAAAAGGCGTCGTGCCCCTAGAAAATGCAGCATCTGCAAGTCGCTCGATCACTTAAAGAATAAATGTCCACATAATTTACCTCAACACGACATTCTTGATTATGAGCACATATAGAGTTAGTGTCTTGGAGAAGTGGTTAAGGTGATGTGATTACATTTTTTGTTAACTTCATTTTAGGTGGTGCGCTTCAAATGTTTTGTAACAAGAAAATTGATTGCGAGTCCTTATGTTTTAGGTATTCTATTTGGTTTGTGCATTTTGTGACGAGACTCGTATACTCATGTGAGAGCGTATATTTTTTTTTTAATTTTAAATTAAAATCACCCAATAAAAGTGCACACCACATTCTAAAAACTAAAAATACAAAATTATCAAGACTTCTAATACGGAACTGAAATTACATTACAATGGAAAGTAACAATTAAAATATAATAAAATTGAAATAACAATCATAATAGACGCCTTATAAATATATGACTGCAATCACAAGGGAGGATTTCCAACAAGGTTATGGTATTGACAATGCAATTCAAGAAATTTTTATTGAATACCCAATCCATTAGACCGAACAACAATTCTTCATTTTTCAGGTATGCTGAAGTAAACTCAGCATCCCCTACTATGTCATTCCAAAAACGCTCAAGCCATTCCGGCACTTGAATGTTGTTGAAAAAAAAGATTACAAATTCATATACTACATAATTTAAAACATTGGAAATACATATAATACATATGAGATTTCGAAATACTCAAGCATCATCCTCTCCAGAATCGCCATCCTCCAAGCCATCGTCATTGTTTGTATCCTCATACTCAAGCTCAAATTCAATCAATCTCCGAATACCCATAGACATATGAAAAATTTATCGACGCCACATTTTCTGTTATCTACAGCTATAGGCCAATTCATAGTACTTCAATCCAAAAGTTCGGAAGTAGCACTGACTCTTCATTTCCTGCGAACATACGTAAGTGTAAGGATATTGTAAAAATGCACTGGTCCGGTGTTTTTGGAAAAACATAACCTCAAATTAGTGCAAAACACCAACCTTTCCAATGTTAGCCCAATAGTACCATTGACCTTCGCCCGGTTGGTTTGGACATGATATTTGACGCCAGGTGAATTCTTCCATTCAACAAATTCATCGAATCGATCCTTGTAGAGTTAGATTTTTCGTTTCACCTTCGCAAGTTTAATATCTCTTTTGAACTCACTACTTAAAGTTTTGGCTATGATTTGCAAATCAAGATTCCACCAATCCGCCTTGTGAACATCACAGAAATCGGCCACGTCATTCAGTTCTTGGATGAGATAAGCCTCTTCCTCCTTACTCCAACCAATGGGCTAGTATATGTTCTTGAGGATAGTGTCTGTGTGCGAGGCATCCTCTTCAAAAAGCAACGCAACATCACATAATCTATAATCACTTAACGATATTACATAAATAAAATATGCTACTTCCTTTCTTTCTTTTCCTTTTTCAATATTTAGATTTATATTCTTTGCTGGTTCACTTGTGATGCAAATGTTAAATAACACTCAACCATAAAAAGGGGGGAAAAGAAGAAGAAAAAAAAAGGTTGTACACTGAATCATACAAATATTATTAAAAAATAGATAAAATAAATTCCAATCCCAAATATCCCAAGACTAATTTACATCAAATTTCACAAAAAAATCAATTATAATTCTAGTGATTCCAACACATTATTAATTTTTTACTAATGTCAGCTAATTCTCAAAAACTACGAAACAAAATAATCAAATCATTTATTCTCTCAACTAATACTTATAATAAAAATAAACTATTTCATAATAATAAGGATTTAGCAATTTAGGGTTAGCCAAAACTAACCCCATTTTCATGAATTAAGTTCTCCTGGGGCCTGGTGCCGACGTGGTCAAAAAGACGGACGAAGGACGAGACATAGATCAAATTTTGAGCGGCACTGGCTGCCAATTACTTCCGCCAGAGAGCGAGAGACTTTTTTTTTTTTTGCTCAGCTAAGCATCGAATGATTTTCTTTCCATTTATCTGTAAAATATTAAAGTATTGTCTTCTCCGTAGCTGCATAATTGGTCAATTGTTGGAGGATTGGTTTACCTACCACCTCCATCTGGGTAATTAATTAATTAAAAAGAAGAATGATCTATTCAAAAAAAATTAAAATTATGAATACACGATATATCTAACTCGTGTACACGAGTTAGTACATGAGTTAGATATATCGAGTATAATTTATTTAGAAAGATAAAAAAGCAACTGAAATTCTAAGACTACAACACATGACTTGCCTATCTCGTTTATAATTTGCCTATCTTGTGTACACGATATGTGTATATCATATGCACGAGATAGTACATGATTTAGACATAACGTGTAAAATATTTTTAAGAAATAAAAAACAAAAATTTTGGGACTACACTACACGATATGCCGATCTCGTGTTCACAATATGTTTTTCTCATGTACATAATATGTGTACCTCGTGTACATGGTATGCCTATGTTGTGTACTAAAAAAGATCAAATTATATATATTGTTTGATTGTTGTAATTTATGTATGTTCGTGGTTTGTTTAATTTTAGGTTTATCTTGTCAGTTTTTCTGTATTTTATTAATTTGCACTTTTCTTATTCGATTTTTGTTTAATTTAAATTTATTATAATTTAATTTAGAAATAACATTAAATAATTAAAAAAATTCCTCATGGATAAATCACAAAAAACAAGTGTGGTCAGATTGAGAGTAATATTCTTGGGTCATAGAATCCATTGAGCTTCCTCTCATAGAGCTCGTAAGTACAGTATCCATATGGATGCTCCACTTGAATAAAATTTTATCATTAAAAAAAATCTTCTTCAAAATAAAAGTAAATTATTCGGTAGATTTAAGTGGGTAAGACTAAATTACCCATTAAGTTGATAATAAAATGATTACACCACCTAAACAAAATTGAAAATAAATTTTACTAGGAGACACTGACATTATGGGCACCTTTAATAACAACAATACACAGACAATACTTCTCGCATTTGTTCCTTGTCTGCGAGGTCCCTTCACCGCATATGTAATTCAACATTGGTCTTCCAGACGTACGTGATTTTGGAATCAAGTTTGATCTTTATATAAATATTATGCACATTCCTTTCACGAATTATGGTTCTTCTTCCACACTATAAACTGATGATAGTTCAGGATCAACCTAGTCACAACGGAATGACATGTCAATGATTAATTAAGGATCAAACAACTGATAAAACAAAGTTGAATACATACCTTTGTGAAACCCACCCATTGTTGCTTGGTTGCACCAAAACTTGTAATTCATGATCCTAAGTCACTCATAGGGATTCAATGATTTGCTTCAAAAAGTTATAATGATATTTAAGTCATTTGAAACATTGACTAACCTCATTGTAAGTTTAGCTTAACTAAGAGTTATGAAAGGATCACAGATCTTGCAGCTATTATGGCATAAATTGTTATCGTCATCAATGAACCAGTTATTGGTGTTATTCTGGTTCACGAGATATTCATGAAGTAAATTGTCCATTGAAAGTGTTCACTTTGTCTTTTTTTGTTGTAGAGAATGTTTTCAGGCTCAAGCTCATATTCATGGAAAGTGGATGAAGTGATGGATCTATGAACACATATTTAAAGAAATTTTATAAACATTAATGCACATAAAGGTAACCAGTCCTAGACATTTGAAATGTAACTTTGAATAGTAAATTTGACTGTTCAAAGACTAAAAGTAGTAGAATAGTAACATTGACTAAGAAAACGACAAGACTTTATAACTTTGATGGTGTGTTGTCATGTCATTGGTAGATTTCAGAGGGGTAAATATGAATTACCCGAAAATATAAATAATTTATTTCCATGTAAATCTAATAGAATGTGGTCTTGTCACAAGTTATAACACTGAAAATGTATTGAATACCAATGTGTAGCCTTGTCATAGGTAATTACCCTGTACCCTAAAGTACACGAGTGGAAAATAATATCGAGTGGGAAAAAGTAGATAAAATCATTTGTGCAAGTGTGTTTTCATGTCGCAAGTGTGCAAGTGTATTACAGCTCATATTTTAATGAAGTGTTGTCTTTTCATGTAAACCACTGTGAGGTGAACAATAATAATGATTGTGCAAGTGTGTTGTTTTGCCACTGGTAGATTTCACATGCGTTGAGTAAATTCAGAAGTTACCAAACCAATCTTGATGAGTTCATACTCACCTTAAAATAAGTACTAAAACACATCTATGAAGACGTTCATGATAATACATACGATCCACTTGGATATGAAAATACATACGATTCACTGTCAATCTTAAAGATCCCAAAAAATAATTTGATTTAATAAATAACTGTATGTAGAGGGACTTATGCACTATACATCGGTGGAAATTTGCAGATAGTGGTATCCACATAGATTAGTTTGTGTTCATGATCTCATATAACTCCAAGCTCGACCAATAGCACTTCGTACCAGTTGTACCTCATTCCCATTGTCTCTATTATGTTGCTCACATCATCAGTAGTAAATTGCACCCCAAAATGACTCTGAAGTACAATTCTTGCCTCCATGTCACTTGAATCAAACTTTTTACACTTACATTTTTATTAAAATAAAAGTTCGTCCACAAGATAACGAAGCAATTGTAAGTGGTAAGTTTGACTCGAGTTAAATCTCTCGAAGAAGATTAATTGAAAGCAGATTTTCATGTTTGATTCACGAATCATAAAATAAGGAAAAAGCTATTCTAAACACTCGATCAAATTCTAAATTGTAAAGTTGTAATATTTAAGACGATGATTCAAATGAGGAGCAAAGAAATCATAAAAAATTAAAAATATTGATAAAATGGGGGTCTAAGGCTCTAGAATCTTCTCCACGATCAATTGTTATTTCATCGAACACTTAGTCTACGAATTGGAGTTGTCAATCCCAACTTATAAATTAAACTCCCAATAAAGCCAATTATGGCTCTAAACTCATCTAGACACTAGGCCCATGAATCTTAACCAACAATCATCAAGAAACACAATATCACAATCTCAGATCAAGAACGAATCATGATTAAATAAAAAAAAAACTGAAAGAAAGCAACAATGGTGAATAAATAACCTTCATTAACAAATAAAACATAACCTTCAACAATTAAAATAAAAATCATACGCAAGAGAATTGATAGCTCCGAACATATATTAAAAATAACAAGAATATGCAACAAATGAATAACGAAAGGTTACCTAATTAGAAAAGTTCCAATAATCCTCAAAGACAAAGGATGATTCTACGAACTAAGCTAAGAAAAACTTGAATTTGAATAAAGAAAGTAGAAAGGAAATGAAAAGAAAATGAAGAACATTGTTTGGGCTGTTAAACCCTAAGGGGTTCAAGAGCTTGTATATATATATATATATATATATATATATATATATATATATATATATATATATATATATATATATATATATATATATATATATATATAGTGGTGAAAGTGGGGGCAAAATAGTTATTTTACCCAAAATGGCCTGACCATCGATGCTGAAAATAACCCCATTAATGGCGCGTTGATGGCTCGTCGATGATGCATCGACTGACATGTCGACTGGGCGTGTCGGCACATCTTCTGTGCGTCGATGGCACACGTCGATCGATGGCTGTGCTTCATGAGTCTGAGTCGTGTTTTCATCAAATCGAGCCAGTTGTGATCCTCGGGAACATCATAGGTTGTATCAACTTCCCTAATACAAAGAAAACCAAAATAACATAAAAATCTACACAAAGTAAATGAGAAATACGAAATACACTAAAAAGACGACAAAAGCTACGAAGACGCAAAATAAGGAAAAATGGGAAAAATACGACTAAAACTAGACTAAAGCACAAAATACATGACACAAAAATATACGAAGATCACAAATAAATATATAAAAATCAGAAATCAAGCTTCTCTCACATTTTATTTCTCCCCTTTGTGCACCTTTTTTTTGAGAGATTGAGAAATCTAATAGTACTCGGTCCATGTAAATGGAAAATGAGGTTCTTTCAAGTTTATTGAAATTATCTTCAACTCTTCTTACATAGGGATGGTTTCATCAAAGTTATCCTTTAGCTTTTATATTTTACACGAAGAAAAAGATAATGGGATATTGTATTTATTTATGTTTTCTTGGTAGTGTTTCTTTTCTGTATGCATATATATAGACGCATGAGCTAAGTGAGAAACATGGGTTCGTGTGTTCTCTATTCACTTGAATAGTAACACAACTCGTATTTGATGAAGTGTGTGGTCTTATCATGTAAAGAAATGTAGTGAACACTAATTAATTTGGCTATAGTAAAGAGAACAGTAACATTGACTATGAAAAAGTAAGTTGCAGCAGCTGCGCAAGTGTGTTGTAATGTCACTGGTAGATTTCACACACGTGTGAGTAAATTCAGCAGCTACCAAACCAATTTTAATGAGTTCACACTCTCCTTATAAATAAGTACAAAAACACATCTATGAAGTCATCAACAAGTCACTTTCCATAAATCTTTTTTGTTTTAAATATACAAATCTAATGACAGACAACTTTCATGATGAATACGTGCATGAGATGCCTCAAGCTCATGTAATTGGTCATGGTTACTACAATGGAGATGAGGGTAGTTGGACCAAAAAGATGGATTAGAATCTACTAGATTCTCTAATCATTCATAAACACAAAGGTGAGTGGAATCCAAATGGTGGGCTACCGCCCCCAAGTGAAAGAGTTGATGAATCAAAAGTTTTACTCGTTCATTATTGTGGGATCCAAATCTATTCAGGTGATTTTGAACAAAGGATATTTGAACTTGAAGAATGATGTAGGCGGTATAATGAACCGCTCCATACCCTAGGTATAGATCATTTTGGAGAGAACAACAACTACAACTACGTGAAAGGAGATCATAATGTCAAGAAGAGGTTTTTACCTGTATATCTTGTACTTCCTTTGATATAATTGCATTCACTTCCATATTTTTATTGATATAATTTCTTTTTATTTACACAAAAGTGTCTACTCATAAGCCCCTACAATGCATTCGAGAAAGAACCATTGCGAGCGAATATGATAAAACTCTGGTGGTAAAATTAAAGTTTTGTATAACAGTGAAGGAGAAGTGGATTAAAGACTTAAATAAGATGAAACAAATTATATGTGTTTGTTTGAAATTTTCGCTTTAGTTGTTTTATGCCGCGTTTCTTTGTTTCTCAGTTATATGATGCATTGCTATATAGTTGGTGTGTTGGTTGTGATCCGAGGCTTTTTGTGTTCCTTTCAAAATTAAAAATCCAAGTTAAGCAAATGCGCGTTTACGTTTGAAAGGTTTTAGCTCGCCCGCAAGAGAACGGGGTCACTTGTAGACCGGCAAGTTAACTCGCGTCGATCTCTCCAGAAGTGGAAATATAGAGTCAACGATATTTATTAAAACATAATTTCTAATACTAAACACGAGATCAAAGGGTTTTTGTTTCGAAAATTTCGAAAGAACTTAATTTAAAGAAAAACTCGATAACCTATCTTGCTTCGAGGGCGTCAACCTCTTCGCAAGAGTAGTTTGATTGGTTCACAAATTAACAATAACTATTATACTCGATCAAAAGACCGTTCCACCAAATCTCATTCAAGCAATTCATCAAACAGTAGATATGCATTCACAAACATGATCCAAACGTAATTCTAATTAAAACAAACCAAACCAATTATCTAAATCGGATGATATGAATCATTAAATTATCATTAAACAATCGTCACCAAATCGTTCACATAAACGTTATCATAAATGACTCACAAGAAATATCCCAAGATGATATCACAAGTTCACTATCTAACATGAATCATAAAACTAATTAATGAGGTAAAAGTTTAGACTTTACTGAATCGTGAAAAAACTCAATCATGATGCTACGGTGAATCCTTGACAAATCTAGCTATTCCGGGAAATGAAATGAACCTTGCTGAATTCGGGAAGCTTGTCACGAACCTCCGTCTCCAGCGGCTATCCGAACCGATCGAACTTCTAAATATTATTGCCATAAGGGCTATAAGTCAAAGGTTGAGAAAGTTGTCAATTCCCTCTTCCAATGTATATGATCCAGTCTTGTGGGTGAAAAGATGGGTCTTCTCTGAAGATTTATGAGTTTTAAAGGCTCAAGAGTCGTTTCATAACTAAAGAATCCCAAAAATCTGCATTCGCAACGCTCGAATCCGATCGGATTGGTCATTGGTCCGATCGGATGAAGATCTCTGTCCTCTTGACCGGTCGGACATAGCGCTTATCCGATCGGTGCGTATCTTGAAAGTCAATCCGATCGGTTATTGGATTTGTCCATTCGGATAGGTGTTCTTTTGGCTACTTCGAGCGCTGATTCTTTGTCTTCATCTCTCGGGTTTTGTCAAATGATTCATCTGAAAGAGAAATTAAAGAAAAATGGTCCAAAATGACCAATTATTGAATAAAAATTCAAAAAGCTAAGCAATAGGCCAAATAATGCAAAATCATGCAAAATAGCTTATTCTTTGCATAAGAAGATGTTAAAAAGACTAAAACATGACTCCAAATATATACAAAAGTGTAACAAAAATATACGAATCAACCACCTCGTGCTTTATTGGTTTGTTCGTCCTTGAACAAACGAAAGAATCAAAATAAGGAAAGAATGAAGGTATTTAGATCAAAGAGTCATGTTGTGCATATAACTTAGTTATGAAAATATAAACACTTTTGTTGAAAACTCTCAATCTAAGCTCTTGTTACCTTTTCACCTTAAAACCAAAAGAATGCTTCCTCTCAAAAGGGATATATATATGATGGTGTACTCATTCACTCATGTTTTTCAAAAGTTAAGTGTATACGCTCGAGTCAACACAAACACGCATTTAACGAATCATGAAGATCAATGACTCGTACATCGCATATAAGTGTGCACATTTAATCAAGAATTGGATTAGGGCTTTTAGGGTTGTAATGTAGTCTCTTTGGTAAGGTATGTCATATATGAAGATGTTTGGCTAACTCGCAAACAAACGCAATCAATAACTCACTCAATCCCAATTTTTAAGCATAGAGCAAGGTTTGCTCCTCACTCCTTCCAAATCAACCGTATAAAACTATTCTTTGCCTTTTATAACTAAGGCTATTTCTAATCCCAATAAACATACCCGATCCCAGGGAACATGATTGTTAGTTCCTTCTATACTCGTTTGTATTTATAAAAAAGGCTTTATTCTTAATATCTAGATGCTCTTAAAGAACTTAAGCACCTTTAATTTCCTTTTCTTTTTCTTCTTCTTCGTTTTATATATACATCTTTTTTACTCCACTATTTTCCACCCTGCAATCGTCAATCAGACCAATAATAAATAAACCCTCATCTCACAAGCTTAAATGCAATAAGAGCTATAATGACACTCATGTCTAACAAAGAGACGGAATAAAGGCTCAAAGGGGTTTATTAGGAATTTTATAGTGGTTTTTATTTCTGAATATAGCCAGAATTGGGTTTTATATGTGCCTATCGTCATTTTCAAAACAAAATGTACATATGCGACTTAGAGACTTCTCAAAATTCTTATCGAATCACAACATGTAATGTTGATATACACACAAGGCTTCTTGCAGGGTTTTTTTTGAAAGCAAGGTGATCGAGTTTCGAAAGCTTCGAAAAATTGCTAACAACCGAGTGTTATTTTAAATAATTATATATAAATAGGTTTTGAAAATTTTTGCACTAAACAAGCTCCAAAGACTCCAACGATGGGTCACACCATTCATGATTTCGACAGGAAAGCCTGTACAAACACAAATAAGCATGGGCATAATTTCAACATAGGTTGAAATAAACAGTTGGTTAATTCATACGTAGTTACTAAAAAAAAGGTAAAATGATAAAAACGATTTGAATTATTCATGCAAACTGTTCCATACGATCGGATATATCACCCGTCCGACCGAATAAGGTGTAATTAACATGTCCGACCAGTGAGTATTTTTGTCCGGTCGGATAGGAAGACAGTAAGTTTTATCCGGTCGGATATCACTGTCCATCCGACCGGATGATACCTTTTTTGGTTGAATCTCGACTGATTTCACCCCCCCTGCAAAAAGAAATTAGCAAACTCCTGGTTGCCAACCAAAATAATTAATAACGGGGTAGGGACAGTTCAAACATGAAAAAACTCGAACCAATTATTGATTTGCATCTTTTTGTACATATTTTTGCTATAGTTTTTGTATCACGTTGCGTGTGTTTCGCTTGCTTTTAGGTGTTTTAGGAGTCGAGTTGGCCATTTTTCGTTATTTCTAGGTTTTTGTATTTTTGTACGTTTTATTATTAGTTTTCGTAGTTTTTCACTATTTCGTTTTTCGTTTGGCCGTAGGACGTCCAAGCGGGGCCCGTGCTCATTTGGGATCTTTGATACTCGACTCGAGAATGGACGGACAAGCAAGGAAGCGCAACGGACGAGGCTCGATTAACCAGCGGACGTGAAAAGACTGAACATCGAGCCGGGCGCTGGAATTCAGTCGACCGACTGGATGTTCAGTCGATCGACTGTCTACTTGGTCGATCGACTGAACCCCCAAAATCGACTGGATTCCAGGGACTTTTGGCATTTTGGACAACGCAGTCGATCGACTGCCTACTTGGCCGATCGACTGCGGTCGATCGACTGGACCCCTCAAGATCGACTGGATTCCAGGGCTTCAGGCCGTTTTGACATCGCAGTCGAATCGACTGCCGACATGATCAATCGACTGCCAGTCGATCGACTGCTTTTTCAGTCGATCGACTGGAAAGCAGAATTTTTGAAGGAATAAGTAATCAGACGTCTTATCAATTTGAACAACTTGCAGCTGGGGACTTTCTTCTCCAAGGAAGCTCCCTCAATACCAGATGATATTTTTCCTTTCATTTTGATCAATTTTAATTCCCATAAATTAGTTAATTAGTAATAGATTAGTTAAGATTTAGATCATCATTAGCTAAGTTGTTCAAGCTTTGTTCTAGATTTCCATTGTCAAGCTTTCAAGCTTTTCTCTTCAATCTTTTGTTGGATCATCCATTTGGTAAACTCTTTCTATTAATATAGTTTTATGTTAATGTTATTTCCTTTAATCTTGTGTTGATACTTTGATCGTAACTTAGTTGTTATTTTGATCATCAAACTTCTACTTTCATTTTATAGCTTTCTAGCTTTTGAACTTATGCTTTTAAGTTGTTAAGCTGTTTAGATCAATTTCTAAGTTTTTAAAAGTTCTATAAAATCTTCCTTTTTAAAGTTTTAATTTTTGTTAATTTAATGTTGACTTTTCCAAATAAGCTTGACTTTAATTTCCCCTCCATTTCCTAATTTAAAAATTATAAGTTTTATTAGTTAACTAGTTTAGATAAATCGTTTTAAATAATCTTTAATTTCCTTTTTATTTTCAATGTTTTTAAATCTTGTATTTCAATATAAATCTTAGTCGTAGAACTCAAAACCGAACAATGACTACTGCTTTCTTAGTTTAGATTAGTTTCATATAAACCGACGATAAGAGCAATTAAGAAACCGACAAGCCGATAACATCCATCTTCGAGAGACACGACTCGGGAAGAACTCGCCGCCCTACAACCGGCTCCGTACTCTTGCGGAGACAGATTCCAAAACTAGCGCGTCGAGAATTCGTCGATCAAAAATTTGGCMCCGTTGCCGGGGATGGATAAAAAGCCAATGGCGTTCTTAATTACTCTTATTGTTATTGTAAATAGTAGTTAATTAATTGTTTTACATTCGATACGCGTAATCTTTTGTTGTTGTTGTGTATGCAAGGTAGGCGATCGCTCAGACAGTAGTTGACTCCATTCTTGCCGAACCCCGAGAGGTTGCGACGAGACGCACGAGCCGCTTTAAGGCGAGACACGTCCGACGTCCCGTTGCCTCCCTTATTATCACCGGCGATAGAAAACCAAACTATGGCCACTCCGGTCGAAAACCCGACGCCTCCTGCCCCTGCCCACGACAACCAAGGGGTTCCGCTCCCGCCATTATCGACCGGCCCCACGCCGGCACCTCAAGCCGCGGCTCTTCAAGACCCACAACCCGTCTATGCGACGACGTTCGACCAAGGGGGAAATGGTTTTACGAACCAAGACCTCCAAAGTTCGAATTCTCAATTTCACGGGACGTCCTACCGAGGTCCGATCATCGAAGGGCTGCCGTACGCGTATCAACCGCCGTTCCAAGCCCCGAGGCAGTTTCATCAAGGACCACATTACGCCCCCCACGGGCATGAGCCACGATTCCCACATCCGGCCGGGCCCATGCCTCAATTCCGAAACTCGATACCTCAAGATTTTCCACGAGCACCCGCCGTCAACGAAAACCCGTACGCCGCTCGTGATATCGGAGGTCATCCTTTCGCCACCCCCGACGTGGGTCCTACCAATAGTATCAAGGAAGTGTCGAGGCCGTACATGGGCGACTTCTCCTCTTGTATTCGATTGAGCCCCGAGGCTCTCGAATACGACTTGCGGCCGATAGACCTAAACCGACTACCCACGTTCCACGGCRTACCGCAAGAAGACGCCATGCAATTCCTACGTATCTTTTCCTATACGGTGTCGAGCTTTCCGCGTCAAGGCATTCATATCGACCAAATCAAGATGAGATGTTTCCCGTACACGATGAAGGACAAGGCCGTTGATTGGCTCATGACATTTCCGTCTGACTCCCTTACCAATTGGGATATGGTCACCGAACGATTCATGGAGGAATACTATTCTCAAGAGAAGACGGCCGACTTTCGAGCTAAGATTGCCTCGTTCCGACAAGCGAGCGACGAAACTTTCTACGAGGCATGAGAGCGATTCAAAGGATACCTTACTAAATGCCCACACCATCGGTTTACCGGCGACTTCTTGAATCAGTTTTTCTATAACGGATTGGCGTTCGCATCAAAGCGCATGGTGAACAATGCCGCCGGTGGGAACTTAGCCGGCCGCTCGACGAGAGAACTATACGACATCTTTGTTAATATGGCCGCCGACGATCATCGCATGAGTGTTTTGGAACGAAAGGAGCACGTGAAAGAGGTCTCGACAAAAGACGAGCCCGAGTGGGCCCGTAAGATCGCCGAACTAGTAAGCCAAATAGCCTCTCTCACCAAGACATACCCGAGCCCAGTAGAGACGTGCACTATGTGCGGAACGCCGGGGCATGGAGCTAGTGCGTGCCCGATTAACTACAGGCAAACGAACGAGTTCGATGAGCAAGCATACGCGATCCAAGGATACCAAGCTAATCGAGGAGGTTTTCCAAGCAACAACGATTCTTACGCCCCAAAATATAACCCCGGTTGGAGAAACCACCCTAGTTTTAGGTGGAGGGAACCAACGAACACTCAAAATCCACCCGGACCCCCGATGACACAACAAGCTCAACAAACGCGCCCCCAAGTTCCATATGCCGCTCGACCAGCTTTTCTGCCTCACCAACCGCCTCAACAAGCACTGTTTCCACCTCCCCAAGACAATCCGAGACCGCGACAATCGAACCTGGAATCCGTCTTATCCGAGCTAAGCAAACAGCTCTTGAGTTTGGAGACACAAATGGGGCAAATAGCTACGGATGTCAACGAACTAAAATAAGCACGGGACAAGGATAAGCTACCAATTCAACCGGCCCAAGCTCAAGCCATGACCATTCTCCGAAGTGGCAAGATGGTAAACAACAAGGTTGCCCTACCCGACGACGGACCTTCGACGAGTGTTCAAGAGGACCGTGCTACTCCATATTCGAACGAGCCCGCAGCCGCTCCTAACCCTTCCACATCACTCTCTGGTGGCAAGGCGAAGGGGTCCCAGGCTGACGGGGGGTTACATAAGTCCTCCACACTGTACCGACCTCCGATTCCATATCCGAGCCGTATCCGACCGACAAAGCAAGACGACCAATTCCTTGAGCTATACAAGATGTTATCAAAGGTCAACATAAACCTTCCTTTGCTCGACATAATCCGAAATATTCCCGCTTACACGAAGTTCTTCAAAGAGCTAACATCGAAGAAATGCCGATTCGAGGAAAATGAGAAGATATGCATATCGAACGCGGCAAGCATTGCCCTTAGCAATTCTCTACCACATAAAGAAGGTGATCCGGGGAGTTTTTGTATCAAGATTACCCTCAGAAACGGAAAGGAGACACGAGGGATGCTTGACCTCGGTGCGGGGACTAACTTGATGACCTATTCCATTTTTAAGCAATTAGAGTTGGGCGACCTCAAGGAGACGAGAATGTGTTTGCAACTGGCCAACCGATCAGTCCGATATCCGAAGGGCGTGGTCAAGGATGTTTTGGTACAGGTAGGAAGTCTCATCGTGCCTGTGGATTTTGTTATACTGGACATCGGGGAGGTGAGCAACGAAGGCCGAGAGCACACAATCTTACTTGGTCGACCCTTCATGGCCACGACGAACACCTTGATCGATGTGAAAAACGGGAAGTTATCTTTCTCGGTTTTGGGAGATACAGTGAACTTCTCGATCCACGAATTGGGAACCATTACGCCTTCCTCCTTTCATGCCGATTGTGCGATGATCGACCCGATACAAGAAATAGTTGAAGAAGCTACTCAGGAGATTGTGAACGAGGATGTTGAGGACAACGAGTGGCGAGCTTTTCGATCGGAGGGGGTGGTAGAAATATTTGAGTTATCGAGCGTGGAATCGTCCCTTTGGGAAAAACCAGAGCTTAAGACCCTTCCGAGCCATCTCAAATACGTTTACTTGGAAAGCGACGAGACAAAACCCGTGATCATCTACGCCGAGCTTCCCCCGGGAGACGAGGCATGATTGGTGGAAGTGCTGAAGAAGAACAAGAAGGCAATAGGGTGGAGCCTTGCTGATATTAAAGGCATAAGCCCCTCCACTTGTATGCATAGGATCATCCTCCAAGACGGAGTAAAAGCATCGAGGGAAGGCCAACAAAGATTGAACCCGAACATGATGGAGATTGTGAAGGGTGAGATACTGAAACTTGTGGCCGAGGGTTTGATATTCCCAATCGTAGAGAGTGAATGGGTGAGCTCAGTCCACATGGTACCGAAGAAGAGCGGAATAACCGTGATTGAGAACGAATGGGGAGAGCGTGTGACGACCCGTGCGGCCATCGGTTGGCGAATGTGTATAGACTTTCGAAAGCTCAATACCGCCACCAAGAAGGACCACTTCCCACTCCCGTTCATTGACCAGATGTTGGACAAGCTCGCGGGGAATCATTCGTATTGTTTTCTCGATGGATTGTCAGGATACTACCAAATCGCTATCTCGTCGGAGGATCAATCAAAGACGACGTTCACGTGCCCTTTCGGCACATACGCTTTCCGACGTATGCCTTTCAGCTTGTGCAATGCACCCGCTACCTTTCAACGGTGCATGCTTTCGATCTTCTCCGACATGATCGACAAGTACATGGAGGTCTTCATGGACAATTTTTCTATTTACGGATCTACCTTCGACGAGTGTCTCGATTATTTGTCAAGAGTTTTGGAGAGATGTGTAGAGAACCACCTTACCTTGAGTTGGGAGAAAAGCCACTTCATGGTGAGAAGCGGAATAGTTTTGGGGCATGTGGTGTCGTCTAAAGGAATCGAGGTCGACAAGGCAAAGATCGATGTGATTGAGAAACTTCCCCCACCGATTAACGTGAAGGGAGTGCGAAGCTTCCTCGGTCATGCATGGTTCTATAGGAGGTCCATTAAGGACTTCTCGAAGCTTAGCCGCCCCTTGTGCCATTTGCTTAGCGCCGACGACACGTTTGTGTTTGACGATGCCTGTCTAGCAGCGTTCGATTCATTGAAGAAGAGCTTGACTTCTACTCCCGTGGTAATAGCCCCGGATTGGTCGCTCCCATTCGAAATAATGTGCGATGCATCGAACGAAGCGGTGGGGGCCGTCCTAGGGCAACGAGTCGACAAACTCCTCCGGGTCGTCTACTACGCAAGTCTTATGCTCAATGACGCTCAAAGGAACTACACAACTACCGAAAAGGAGCTACTTTCCGTGGTTTACTCGCTCGAGAAGTTTTGATCATATATTGTTGGGTCGAAAGTGATTATACATAGCGACCATGCGGCACTTCGTCATCTCTTCAACAAGCCTCAAGCGAAGCCGAGACTAATCTGGTGGATCCTTCTACTTCAGGAGTTCGACGTGGAGATCAAGGATAGAAAAGGGTGCGAGAACGTAGTCGCCGACCACCTCTCTCGTTTGGAGGTCYGGAATGGAGAGAACGAGTCCCCACTCATCGGAGAAAACCAAGCTCACGAGAACCTCTTCGGTGTGTCCGTCACACRATGGTACGCCGATATTGCTAACTACCTTGCTAGCGGGGTGCTCCGTCCGGACCTGTCTCATCACGAGAGGAGGAGGTTTCTTGCCACGTGTCGAGGTTATTATTGGGATGACCCTCTTACGTTCAAAATCGGGAAGGATGGTGTTTTGAGGAGGTGCATTCCGGAAGAGGAAAAAGAGGGGATATTGACTCATTGCCATGATCATCTAGTCGGAGGGCACTTCAGTGGCCAAAAGACCGCTTATAAAGTTCTCCAGTTGGGTTTTTATTGACCTACTCTTTTCAAGGATGCTCACGAGCTTTGTCAAAGGTGCGATCGATGCCAACGAACGGGTAGTATCGGAAAGCGGAATGAAATGCCGATGATTTATAACTTGGCCGTCGAGATCTTTGATGTTTGGGGGATCGATTTCATGGGTCCCTTCCCGAAGTCTCACGAGTACGAATACATATTGGTTGCGGTGGATTACGTCTCTAAATGGATAGAAGCAATCCCGGCAAGGAGAAATGATGGCGAAACAGTAGTAAAGTTTGTTCGGAGCAACATATTCAGCCAATTCGGAGTTCCGAGGGTGCCAATCAGCGATGGTGGCAAGCATTTTAACAACAAACTACTTGAACAAGTGTTGAAGAGCTATGGAGTCGTGCACAAGGTTTCTACTCCTTACCATCCGCAAACAACCGGGCAAGTCGAGAGGAGTAATCGTCAAGTCAAAAACATTCTCGAGAAAACTGTGCAACCGAACCGGAAGGACTGGTCAACAAAGCTCAACGATGACTTGTGGGCCATCCGTACGTCCTATAAGACGGTTATTGGAATGAGCCCCTATTGTCTGGTGTATGGAAAGTCGTGCCATCTACCGGTGGAAATGGAGCATAGAGCGTGGTGGGCAATCCGAGCGTGTAACTTTGATTTGAAGCAGGCCGGAGAGGGGAGAAAYCTCCAACTGGAGGAGCTCAAAGAACTACGGAACGAGGCGTTTGATAATGCCCGGTTGTACAAGGAGAAAACYAAGCTGCTCCACGATAAGAAGCTATTGCCGAAAGAGTTGGAGGAGGGAATGCAAGTACTCCTTTATAACACTCGCCTTGCCATGTTTCCCGGGAAGCTTATGTCCAAATGGAGCGGGCCGTAAAAAATCGAGAAGGTATCCCCATTCGGAGCCGTGACGTTAATCGACCCAAAGACGAACGAATGATTTCAAGTCAATGGAGCTCGAGTCAAACCTTACCGGCATAGCGTGTTGCAAACAAACGCTCTCGAGCCAGTAGTCGTAGAGGAGGAGGACCTGAGTGACTTGCCCCCGACGGGGTCTTGATCGTCGAATTAGGGTCGTCGAGCGAACGACGTTAACCAAACACGCTCCGTGGGAGGTAGCCCACGACTTTCTAATTATTTTCTTGTTTTTCTTGTAATTTAGTGTATATTCTATCTTTAGGTAGTGTTAATGGAGTTTTTGGGTTTGTGTAGGTTCAATTCTGGAGTCTTGGGAGAAAAGAGGATCGAAATTTGGAGATGGACTGCTGGAATGCAGTCGATCGACTGCATATCTAGTCGATCGACTGGAATGCCTGTCGATCGACTGCCCAATCGACAGACGGGTTCAAATTGACTGGATTCTAGAACTTTTTAAGCTTTTTGCAAGAGCAGTCGATCGACTGGTCATTTGCTGTTCGACAGCCAGTCGATCGACTGGCGCCCGATCGACTGCAACGGCGGAATCGACTGGATTCCATGGACTTTCATACTTTTTGACAAGAACAGTCGATTGATTGCAGTCGATCGACCAAGGAGAGCAGTCGATCGACTGGCCGGACTGCCCAGAACCCGACGGGCTCTACATATAGCAGTCGATTCCGCCCTCTCCCTCATATTCAGTCGACCGAGCACACAAAAAAAAAGAGGGCCGGGAAAAAAAAGGAAAGTATATATATAAAAAAAAAAGAACAAAAACGACTTGTGTCGATCGACGGCGAGCAGTTACGTGGGAAGTATCATTTTGTTCCTTCCTCTCCACATTCAAAACTCTCTTTGGCTATCGTTCGATTCCTCGTTCCTTTTTCGAACCAATTAATCAAGGTACTTCGCTTAAACGATCCTTTGGGAAATTAGGAACTTGATTTTTGTTGTTGGTTGTGTTTGTGGGTAGGAATTTGAGCCTTTCTAGTTTGATTTTCTTCTTTAAAAAACTTGCCCACCAACTGTTCGACAAATTGCCCCAAAGAACATTTGGTTTGAATTTTGCTCGTTTTTCCGTTGATTCTTCGTTCGTTTCGATTTTTGGGACCCTACACTACCAAATCCTTCCACTTTCGTCCTATTTCCCTCTTTTATCATGGATGGCCACTCCGACGATGGAAATATTTTTGGCCTTCCCCAATACCCCGATATCGCCGGAACTTACGGTGCCCCCTTCCCCATCTACTCCACATACGAGGGGGAACTCTTTCAAAATCTATCCCAGCGGCATTTCGCTACCCCTTGTTTCATTAACATCGATCGTTTATAAGAGTGGGTGGCGAACGGGGATTTTGACGGATTCGGCACGCGTCCACTAAGTTTCATCGACGCGATGAACGGCCGGATGTTCGCATCTTTCCGGGCACCGGCTTATCGGGAGCTAGTGCTCGAGTTCTTCACCACGTACCAAGAGACCGATGACGGGGGTTTTAATGTCCGTTGTGGGGGAATTGAGCACCGGATCAATCAGGGGGTGCTCCAAGCGGTGCTCGGGCTTGACTGCCAGTAGTACTCGTACACGCAGGTGAGTGGTTTTCATGCGGATGAGTTTTGGGGGAGTATCACGGGCGGACGTGGTACACGGGATCGATACTCGGCGTCGGCGATCACCGATTTGGCTCTACTTGGGGCCTACAAGTTCTTCGCCCACGTCTTGATGGGCAAACATGAGAGCACCAACCTCACCCACCACGAGGTGTACGTGCTTTGGTGCGTATTGAATGGACATCCGGTCCCGTTCTTTACGTTGATCCGTGGGGAAATTCGAGGGATACGGAAAATGAGGGGAGGAAGCGTCGCACGAGTCGGCATGGGGCCGATGATCACCATTCTCGCCCGATACTTCGGGTTTGAGGCCGAGTCGGCAAACATGACACGCGTCGACCTTATGGAATTGGCGTTCAAAATGCCGAGAGCCCCGACGAACCCGGCGAGATAAAATCTGAGATGTCAGTGCCACCGGGGCCACGAGCAGGATGAAGCCGGCGACGTTCCGAACACCGATTCGGGCGCACAATTCGGAGCGAGCACGAGCTAAGCGGCAGCCCCGCAGTACGGAGGTCTGAGCACCAGCTCGGGTCCCGAGATGGGTTGGAGCGATTTTCAACAAGCCGTGTTTTCGCGTTTCGACCAGCTCAATGCCCGTTTCGATCGGCTCGACGAGGGACAGGCATGAAATGACCGAGCTTTCCGTGGCCTCCATAGCCGGCTCCTTTTGGTCGAGAGTCGGTTGCGTCGAAACGACGATGACGGTGACGGCGGCGACGGCGGAAACGAGGAGGGGGAGGAGGAAGACGAGGCCGCGACCCTCCGTGCCCGACCTAGGAGACGTCGTTAAACCTCCTCGTTTATCCTTTGTTTATTTTTATTTGTTTATTGTTTTTGTGTGTTATTTTATTTTTTCTTTCGATTATTTTCTTTTATTTCTCGTCTCGACTCTTGTAAAAAAAAAATAATAAAAAGCAAATAAAAAAAATCTTTTTACTTGCTTTCGTTTTTGTATATAGTTTATTTCATTTTCTTTGAATATCTTCTCAAAATATAAAACAAATTTGAAAAATAATAAAATCCAAAAAAATTTTAGAAAATTAAAAAAAAAACTCAAAAAGATTTTCATTTTTGTAAATAGTTTATTTTCGTGCAAATTTTCCACCTTGCCTTACCTTGTAGATAGCTTGTTGCTTACCTCGGCTCCCGGAGATGACTTTTGCACAACCACGACGACACAAGCTCGGACATAGGGGCGTTCTCTTTTCTCTACACCTTTTTACTGCTTTTATTAGCTTAAGGACGCAATGTGGACATTGCTAGGTTTTAAGTGTGGGGTGGTTAGAGTTCGTCCTAGGTTTTTAATTTTTCGTATGCTTGCTTGTGTTAATTTGAGTAACGTGTGTGCTATTATTGCTTGGACCCTTGGCGAAGTGACGCAATTTTGATGATTTGTTAGGGTGTTTAGATTTTTGATCGAATATAGTGGACTTAGGTGGTTTATCTTGTTGGGATCTCCGTTCGGTTTTAGTTTCGTGCTATCCTTGTGCTCGTTTAGAACTAATGCCTCGACTAGCCCTAGTCATCGAACGCTCTCTATAGGTTTTTGTTTTGTAAATTGGAGTCGTCAATTGCTCCACGTGCTCGATCGATAAGTTTGTATGTTGCTAGTAGCAACGAATGATCGGAGTCGTTGAAAGCTTCATATTTTCATCTTTATTTCCTTGTAAAAAAAAAGAGACGAATAAACAAGGATATGTTATAAATCCTTGAAGTTGTTGAGTAGCACGTTTTTCCCTTTTTTTTCGATTTTTAGTATATATTTTGTTAAAGAGAGGCGTAGATGATTTTGGCTAGTAGGGAGCCGATTAACGGTTCGAGCGTGGATAGACCTTAGCCGGGGCAGGGACGGGGAGACCGACTTGGTGGATTGTTTAAAGTCCTTTTAGGGTTCGGAAGTCGATCTAAATTTCCTTAACACGTACATTGACGTCCTTTAGCCTAAGCTAACAAGCAACGTAGCGTACGACATCTCGAATTATTTTGTGCATTAGTTTAGGGTTGGTCGGGGGTAATTTTGTAAATTTACGTTAGTTTTGTTTGAGGACAAGCAACCGTTCTAAGTGTGGGGTGGTTGATTTGCATCTTTTTGTACATATTTTTGCTATCGGTTTTGTATCATGTTGCGTGTGTTTCGCTTGATTTTAGGTGTTTTAGGAGTCGAGTTTGCCGTTTTTCGTTATTTCTAGGTTTTCGTATTTTTGTACGTTTTATTATTAGTTTTTGTAGTTTTTCACTATTTCGTTTTTCATTTGGCCGTAGGACGTCCAAGCGGGGCCCGCGCTCATTTGGAATCGTTGATACTCGACTCGGGAATGGACGAACAAGCAAGGAAGCGCAACGGACGAGGCTCGATTAACCAGCGGACGTGAAAAGACTGAACATCGAGTAGGGCGCTGGAATCCAGTCGACTGACTGGATGTTCAGTCGATCGACTGTCTACTTGGTCGATCGACTGAACCCCGAATATCGACTGGATCCCAGGGACTTTTGGCATTTTGGACAACGTAGTCGATCGACTGCCTACTTGGCCGATCGACTGCGGTCGATCGACTGGACCCCTCAAGATCGACTGAATTCCAGGGCTTCAGGCCGTTTTGACATCGCAGTCGAATCGACTGCCGACATGATCGATCGACTGCCAGTCGATCGACTGCTTTTTCAGTCGATCGACTGAAAAGCAGAATTTTTGAAGGAATAAGTAATCAGACGTCTTTTCAATTTGAACAACTTGCAGCTGGGGACTTTCTTCTCCATGGAAGCTCCCTCAATACCAGATGATATTTTTCCTTTCATTTTGATCAACTTTAATTCCCATAGATTAGACAATTAGTAATAGATTAGTTAAGCTTTAGATCATCATTAGCTAAGTTGTTCATGCTTGGTTCTAGATTTCCATTGTCAAGCTTTCAAGCTTTTCTCTTCAAGCTTTTGTTGGATCATCCATTTGGTAAACTCTTTCTATTAATATAGTTTTATGTTAATGTTATTTCCTTTAATATTGTGTTGATACTTGGATCGTAACTTAGTTGTTATTTTGATAATCAAAATTTTACTTTCATTTTATAGCTTTCTAGCTTTTGAACTTATGCTTTTAAGTTGTTAAGTTGTTTAGATCAATTTCTAAGTTTTTAAAAGTTCTATAAAATCTTCCTTTTTAAAGTTTTAATTTTTGTTAATTTAATGTTGACTTTTTCAAATAAGCTTGACTTTAACTTTCCCTCCATTTCCTAATTTAAAAATTATAAGTTTTATTAGTTAACTAGTTTAGATTAATCGTTTTAAATAAGCTTTAATTTTCTTTTCATTTTCAATGTTTTTAAATCTTGTATTTCAATATAAATCTTAGTCGTAGAACTCAAAACCGAACAATGACTACTGCTTTCTTAGTTTAAATTAGTTTCATATAAACCGACGATAAGAGCAATTAAGAAACCGACAAGCCGATAACATCCATCCTCGAGAGACACGACTCGGGAAGAACTCGCCGCCCTACAACCGGCTCCGTACTCTTGCGGAGACGGATTCCGAAACTAGCGCATCGAGAATTCGTCGATCAATTATTTAAATACAAGCACTCACGCACCCAACGCAAATGAAAAATTAAAAGAAAAGAAAAGTTTAGATAGAAATGATACAAATTGGGGCACGGGCCCGCTTATTGGTCCATGTCGTCCGGAGGTGGTGGTCGGTAGTGATGCTCAATCCTTGTCAAGCTTTCATCAATGGAGACAAGGTATCCATGGTTGGCTTGGACGTTGTCGTTCAACCTGGCGAGATATTGGTTCGTAGTGGCCATGTTGGCGTCCAATCTCTCAAAGGAACCTCGAAACGTCCTTGCTTCCTCTCGTGCCTCCCACGCATACTGGCGAGCGTCCCGAGCGTACTCCTCTTGATTGAGGCTCAGTTGCCTCATTTGATCCATCATGCTCGCTTGGAAATCTTGCTGCTGCCTCCATTGCGCATCCGAGTAATATTGGTAATTACTCGACCCTTCTCCATATGAGCTTCCCCCGTAGTCACCGTGCTCATATCCTTGGAAACCCATGTTTCCATCATCCTCATCCTCCTCGTCGTCTTCCTCATTCTCTTCGTCATCCTCGTCATCATCATCTTTGTCATCCTCGTCGTCGTCAGTGTCCTCGACTGCTTCGGCCTTTGTATTCTCCACGCCCATCATGAAGGCCAAAATAGATATGTTCTGACCGTTGAAAGTTCTGCTTTCAACCAGCATTGACATGCTTGGATATATAACGTCATCGTCGTAAGGTTCGCAGTTGTCGTGTCGTGCGAGCTCGATGATGAACGTGCGCAAGGTGAGCTTTGTCGTCCTCCGATCGTTCATTCGTTGAACGTTCTCTATCACCCCGATCAAAAGTGGGTACAATTTTGAGTCACCCTAGTGGTGCGCGACCCACAAGGCTCGTAGTTCGGACGACGAGATCCGCGTCATGTCCTCCTTCCCCAAAAACACTTGGATGAAAAATTTGTACGTCAAGTACATGGTATTCGAACGTAATGAAGTGGAATTAAAACGGTATCCGGTCTCTTTTGGTGCTCCCAAAAGTTTCTCCCACCAAACCTTCTTGTTGTAATCATCGTGTTGAAATGACACGTCCCCCAGTTTGTCATTGTTTAATCCAAAGATGCCGTCGAGGACTATTTTTGAGGTATAGAATGGTTGGTTGCGGAGTCGGAAATCAAAAGAGGCATCGGCAACTGGCTTGTAAGTTGTGAAGAATTCCAGCATAAGAGTTCGGTGGATGGGTTGCTTAACGTCCACCCATTTCTACAAGTTGAGGGCCGTGATGCCCGCAATGAACTTCTCCGTTGTTTTATCACCCAATGCAATTTTGCGGTTCTAAAAGTCAACATCTATGTGCCGAGGAGCGTAAACGTCCCTTGTAATCAAAGATTTAAACAACGTCTCCGCCCTCTCATCGAGTAAATCGGACGGAGCCAAGCCTCTCACGGCGTTGATCGTTCCCTTCCCACGGTTTCTCCCCGAGTTGTTTCCTTTCCTCGTTCGTGAGCTAGAAGCCATTCCGATAAAAATTTCGAAAAATTTGAGCCCAAGAAAACTCTCTTAGGACTTTCGTCGAACACCTACCGTGTAGCACACTTTCAACCAAGAACAATATCCAATTTCTCCCAACAATCACTCCTCTTTCAAAATCCCTGCAAATCAATTCCCAAGCAGTTTAAAGAGTTTGAGTTCAATCCATTTTACCTCTCGAATCGCAGAATTGTGTTCTTAAGGTTTAAGGGGGAACCAATTAGGCTTGATTTTTCTTTTGAACGGATGGAATCGCTTGAGTTAGTTCTCTGATCGGATATGTTTGCTTGCAAGAATACAGGATTAAGATTGCTTTGAAAATGATTTTGCTCTTTTGCTCTGTAAAAATAAAATAGTAATTAGTTGAATTGTGAAACTTCTGAGTTTAATAATCTGACTTATATAAATTCTGTGCTGTGGTCCGATTGGATGTGAGTCCAGTGTGTTTGGTCCAATCGGATAGTGCTCTTGTCCGGTCGTTTGGTTCGCCAGTAACTTTAATCCAATCGGTTTTATCCCTCCACCCGGTTGGATGGTACGGTTCATCGTGAAAAAATAATTTTATTTTTATATATATATGTTTTTTGGTTTTTGTGTATATATATTTTTTGTATTTTAATTACTTATGTACATTGATTTTCCCCTGCAATACTCACGAAAAGAAAATTCGTTAAATAGCAATAAATCACTCAAGCACAAATTTGTTATTTATTCAATAGTTGAGCATAAATGCTCTTATTTAAGCTAGAAATTCAACCAAACAAGCTAAATTCTGAACATAATCACATAAAATTAAGGTAAACAAGGAACTAAGATCCTATAACGCTATTCGGGCTAGGGGGTGGGTTAGGTCCATAGGCCACGTCTTCATGGTTTTTGATATCCTCCTCCATCTCGACAATCTTGGCCTTGAGTTCGACGATCTTGTCGTCCGCTTTGGCCAAATATTTATGGAGTGTGGCTATGTCTTTCGTCAGGGTAATATCCTCATAGATGTAGTTGGAGATGTCGTCCCTCATTTCATTCATTTTTTCCTGTTGCTCCTCCAATTTCGTTTCAAATCTTTCCACCATATCCCCATACTTTTTTCTAGTTACCCATCCGTAACCAAGGTTAATGGGGGATGGATTTTTGCTCATGGCTCTCAGTGAGTATTCAAACACCATGGGATTTGTAAAGAAAAGATAGTTGTGAAGGATAAGAACAATGATGGTGGGTTTTTATAGGAATAAGAGGCTCAAAGGATGGGAATTTAAGGATCTTTTAAAATCAAGGTATTCCTAAATCTTTCCTTGAGTAACAAAAATAAAAAGATTGGAAATCAACTAATATTCAGCATAATCCTCATCAAATCAGACTTACCTTGCGTAATACACTTACCAAATCCGCGTTCAGAATCAGCTAATTTTGCCGCAATATCCGATCAGATAGTATTTTTGTCTGACCGGATTGTATGCATGTAGCCTATCCGATCGGTCATCACCATTTTCCGGTCGGATGGTAGTCAAGAAAGTTTGATCCAACCAGTTTCATTCATCCCTCGGATGCTTGGTGCTGAAGGTTGATTTCATGCTTTCTAAACATCTTAAAGCATAAATAACAACTACCAATATGAAAAACATGAAAATAACATAAAAACACTTGGGTTACCTCCCAAGGAGTGCAACTTTTAATGTCCTTTTATAGACGTTACCTCGTTTTGGTTCAAGACTCTCGAGGTGGATAGTCAAGTAGCATGACTTCACGATAAGATTTGGGAATGGTTCCCCCATGATATAATTTCACCCAATGACCATTAACTTGGAAACTCGAGTTTCTTTTCTCGTCATAAAAAGTTACGGCCCCGAGTTTGTTGATACTAGTGATTAAATATGGCCCACTCTATTCCGACTTGAGTTTTCCTGGAAACAATTTGAAACGTGAGTTAAATAATAAGGCTAGTTCTCCTACCTCCAATTCTTTTGGAACAAGCCTTTTATCGTGCACATCTTTCATCTTTTGCATGCTTGCCCATGCCATTTCATAAGAATCGTTTCTTATCTCCTCCAACTCGCTCAACTCCAACTTCCTAAACTCGCCAGCCTCGTTCACATCCATGTTTAGTTTTTGTATTGCCCATTTCGCTTTGTGTGCTAACTCAACCAGGAGATGACAAGCCTTTCCATAAACTAATCGAAAAGGACTCATGCCCAAAATCATTTTGTGGGCCGTTCGATATGCCCATAATGCATCAACGAGTTTCATCGCCCAATCTCTCCAGTTCAGCTTTACTATCTTCTCCAAAATGCCCTTGATTTGTCGATTACTTGTTTCCACTTGTCCTGACGTTTGTGGATGATAGGGGGTTGTTACTTTATGTCGTACCCCATATTTTCTCATCAACCGATCAAAAGCACGGTTACAGAAATGGCTAACCTCCGTCACTTATTATCGCTCTTGGCACTCTAGAACGGCTGAAAATGTTCTCGTGTAAGAACTTGAGAACGATCTCGGAATTATCCTTCCGGGTTGGTATTGCTTCCACCCACTTCGATACATAATCAGATCCAACAAGGATGTACTCATACTCTCCATTCTTCGGAAATGGTCCCATAAATTCAATACCCTATACATCGAAAATCTCGATTACTTGATTTGGAACCAATGGCATCTTGTTCCTCTTCCCTATTGAGCCCGACCTTTGACAATTATTGCATGTCTTGCAGTAATGGTGTGCATCGGCGAATAGTGAGGGCCAATATAATCTGGATTGGAGAACTTTTAATGTTGTCTTTTGGCTTTCGAAATGTCCTCCCTCGTCATGACAAAACCTCAACACATCAATCTTTTCTTCGTCCGGTACACACATTCGATAAAGTCTATCCTTGCAACGTTATATAAGTATGGATCATTCCAAAAGAAGCTCCTGCATTTAGACAAAAGCCTCTTTCATTCTTGTGCAGAAAGGTGGTTAGGGATAATATTACATGCAAGATAATTGACAAAATCAGCATACTAAGGCTCACCAATGTAATGTTAGCATCCTCATACGGAAAAATATCATCAACAAAATCAAGTTTACTAGACTCATTATCTACTAACATGCGAGATAAATGATCGACAACCACATTTTCACATCATTTTCTATCCTTGATTTCAATGTCGAACTCTTGTAAAAGGAGAACCCAACGAATCAACCTAGGTTTACTTTGGATTTTAACAAATAAGTGGCGCAAGGCCGCATGATTGGTGTGCACAATTACCTTTGACCCAACAATACAAGAACGTAATTTCTCTAATGAGAATACTACTACAAACAATTCACGTTCAGTGGTGGTATAATTATGTTGTGCACTATTTAGCATGAGACTAGCATAATAGATCACCCTTAGCAATTTATCTACTCGTTGCCCCAAAACAGCTCCTACCGCGTCGTTAGACGCGTTGCACATAATCTCAAATGGTAGTGACCAATCGGGTGCAACTACAACCGGTGCCTGTGTGAGTTTTTCTTTCAATAATTTAAAAGCACCAAGACATTTATCATCAAACTCAAAAGACACATTTCTATTTAACAATTTACACAACGGGTGACAAATTTTAGAAAAATCTTTTATGAAACGCCGATAGAATCCCGCGTGTACTAGAAAACTTCTATTCCCCTTAACATATTTAGGTGGTGGGAGGGTTTCAATAACATTAATTTTGACTTTATCAACTTCCAACCCTTTGCTTTACACAACATGCCCAAGCATAATCCCATTTTTTTTACCATAAAGTTTGATTTCTCCCAACTCAACTTCAAACAAGACTCTACACATCTTTCAAGTACTTCAGACAAATTATTTAAGCAATGAGAGAAAGATGAGCCATATACCAAAAAGTCATCAATGAAGACTTCGAGGAAGTCGTCAATGAACTCGGTGAAGATGGATAGCATTCATCGCTGGAATGTTGCTGGTGCGTTGCACATTCCGAATGGCATCCTCTGGTAAGCATACATGCCAAAAGGACATGTAAATGTAGACTTCTTTGATCTTCTGGAGCTATCGCTATTTGATAATAGCCTGAAAGGCCGTCCAAAAAGCAATAATATTTGTGCCCTGCCAGTTTGTCGAGCATTTGATCCATGAATGGAAGTGGGAAGTGATCCTTTCTTGTTGCTGCATTAAGTTTTCGTTAATCAATACACATGCGCCACCCGGTGTTAAGCGCATTGGAAAAACCTCTCCCTTCTCATTTTCCACAATTGTTATGCCCCCTTTCTTCGGAACGACGTGCACTGGGTTGATTCACTCGCTATCGGACACGGGGTAGATAATACCTTCTTCAATGAGTTTGAAGATTTCCTTCTTGACTACCTTTTGAAGTGTCGGGTTCAAGCATATTTGTCCATACCTTATTGGTTTGTCTCCTTCTTATAGCTCAATCCGATGCATGCACGTCACCGGACTTATTCCTCTAATGTCTCCGATGCTTGACAAACGAGAAATTACACGCTAATTGACGGTTTGATTCCGATGATTTTATGTGCTTAATATTATCATATATGCTTATTTCTCGTATAATTGTTATTATGAGCAATCAAGCACTAATCGTATATTTCTTCTTTATTTTGCAGTATTTGGTGCTATATTTATTAAAGGATGTCTCACAAAGAAGTAGAGAAACAAGGATTGACGAATCGAGGAGAGAAAAATCAAGAATCAGGATGATGCGTCGATGACGCGTCGATGCCGAGGATGGACCGCGTCAGTCGACGTGATGTGCGGTGTGATGCTGAAGGCTGGCTCGCGTCAGTCGATGCTCCATCGACGCTATGTCGACGCTCATGTTCTGAAGCGTCGATGGGAAGGGCGTTAGTCGACGCCCATGCAGGACGACGCAGGCAGGTGATTCGCATCGACGCCGAGGGCTGGTTCGCGTCAGTCGATGCTCCATCGACACCGACTCGGCAGAATTATTTTAGGAAGAATCTTGGGCGGCAAGAAAAAGGAATTCTATATAAACCCTGACCCTATTTCGTCCCAGAGGCATAATATAACATATCCTAGGGTTATAAGGAGGTCCAGAGAGGTTCCAACTCATTCCAAATCATCCATACGCGAGAGAACTTGAAGATTGACGTTCCAAGACGCAAGATTCAAGTTCAACACATCGTCTCTCCTATTTTATCAAGGATTATGTTTGTTTATCTGAACCTTTTCTTTTATTTTKTTAACTCCATGAGTGAGTAAATTTATTATCTAGTTCTAYGGATGTTGAAACCCTCGRGAAACTATGTTTAATTGATTTATGCAATATTGTTYTTCGTTCYTCATATGCGATTGTTTGTGTTGTTCTATTTTCAATTTATGATTGCTTAATTCTTAATTTGGCTRGATCACCTAGATTAGGGATTGGTTATCTATTTCTAGAAATAGGGTTGCTTRCCGTYTAATTMTCGTAATTACTATTTCTCTGAAGCAACTAATGATTGTAAATCGTTAGGGACAARACAACATAGGTTGAATGAACCGAGCTTATGCGTTTGTTGCCTAGATTAATCTATTTGCCTAATTATTAATGCTYTTGTTGGGTTGAACCTAGAGAGCTTATTCTAGGTTATTCAATAATTAGATTCAATTAAAGAGCTTATTTTAATTGAGTACACAGTAAGGGTAAATTCGAGTAGCAGAGCTTATTGCTACTTAGGGTTTTTAGTCGCATGTGATGAATGGATTATGATATTGTGCTTGGTTAAATGAGTGAATCGAGGGTGGAAACTAAACTAGAACTAGGCCTTTATTATTATTGGATTCTTCGTTAATTGTTTTCTTGCTAGTTTAATTGATTGTTTATTTTATTAGTTAATTTAATTCATAATTCCTTACCCCAATTATTTATTTAAATAAAATACGAATCATCACAATCTAACCACACTCCTCGTGGGTTCGACCCTTACTTATCGCTACTACTAGTTAGTGGAGAGAAGCTGAGGAAAATAAATATTTAATTTGATGCTTGACGACGGACGGTCAAATTTTGGCGCCGTTGCCGGGGAGCGACGTGTTAATGATTTTTTAGTATTTTAGTATTTTATTTCATTTTTAATTTTGTTTGAACGAATTGAACTCTTGTTGAGTGTTTTCTCGGGTGAATGAACTTGAGATCATCCGGGAAGAAGAATTTGCATTATTATCCGGAAATCAACAAGAGAGGCCGTGAGTTGAAGAAGAAGTCGAACTCGGAGCAGGTATTACCCAATTACATATCCGAGGACTCTTCGAGCGAGAGCGAAGAACGAGAAAATGAGACGATGGCTGCTCAAGCAGAACGAACGTTGAAGGAGTTGGCAAACCCCGACCTTCCTCAACCACCATTGTGCATCACTTTTCCAACGGTGAACGATGCTACATTTGAGCTATGGTCCGGATTAATCCATCACCTACCTTTATTCCATGGACTCACTGGCGATGATCCGCACAAACACTTGAAAGAGTTCCATGTCATATGCACAAGCATGAAACCCGCTGGAGTCATGGACGAGCAAATCAAGCTAAGGGCATTCCCCTTTTAATTAAAAGACCTAGCCAAAGACTGGATTTACTACTTACCTTCGGGATCCATCACTACGTGGGGGGGTATGGAAAAAACATTCTTGCAGAGGTACTTTCCCGCATCACGAGTGGCAAATCTTCGAAAAGACATTTGTTCGGCTAGTCAGGCGCAAGGAGAAACATTGCACGAGTACTGAGAACAATTCAAGAGGCTTGTTGCGAGTTGCCCTCAACACCAAATGGGTGAGAAACTTTTGATCCAATACTTCTATGAGGGATTGAGTCTCACTGATCGAAATATGATTGATGTCGCTAGTGGAGGCACCTTGATGGACAAGACACCGACAGCAGCAAAAGAACTAATATCGAACATGGCAGCCAACTCTCAGCAATTCGGCAGTCGTGATTCTTCATTGAAATCGGTAAACGATCTGGGTATTAATTTACTACAAACCCAATTAAGTGAGTTGAAAGCCATGATGAGTGCAGGAGGAGCTTTAAAGGTTCGACCATGCGGTTTTTGCGAAACATTGGAGCACGTTACTGACGAATGCCCACATTTTTAATCAGCACGTGAGGCACACGTGAACGCCTTGGAAACCAGAAATGGGCAAGGAAGGAAGTACGACTCGTACCCCCACACCTTCAATCCAAGATGGGGCGACCACCCTGGTTTTAGATGGAGGGATCAACAAGGAAATATACTGCAAGGGAATATACCTGGAAATCAAGATCAAGGGCCCTTCCAAGCTCAACAAAAGGGACATAATTTCCCGAATCAATACAACAACCAACAGCYGAAAGAGAATGCATCCCCACATTTGGATGAAATGGTGAGATCATTAGCGACGAGCATAAAAGGCCTAGAGACCCAAACGAGCCAAATGGCGGAACACATAGTCAAACTAGAAGCACGAGGCAGTGGCCGATTACCTCCTCAAACCGAGGTGAATCCGAAAAATATGAGCACTGTTACAACACGAAGTGGCAAGAAATTGGAAGGGCCGGCCAATCCAATGATAGAGCCGGAAAATGAAGACAAAATGGAGGAAGAAAACTCGGAGCCAAAACATGCTGAAAAGGGTAATCCTAAACTTTCTAATAATTTTAATAACCCCGTTGTTTCTCCTCCTAGGACCGAGCCACTTCCATTTCCATCAAGAATTAAGCGCCAAGCTAAGGAAGACACGGAGAGGCAAATACAAGACGTCTTCAAAAAGGTGGAGATCACTATTCCACTTGCCGACGTGATCAAGCAAATTCCTCGTTACGCCAAGTTCCTCAAGGACTTATGTACTAACAAGAGAAGATTAAAGGGGGATGAAAAGGTCCTAATGGGATCAAACGTGTTGGCCGTATTCCAAAAGAGCTTGCCACAAAAGCGGAATGACCCGGGCATGTTTTTCATTCCATTCATGATTGGAAACATGCGAGTCGACGAGCCATGCTAGATTTGGGGGCATCAATAAATGTTATGCCACGCACCATTTTTGATTGTTTGAAGGTTGGACCATTAAAGAAAACAGGGGTAGTAATCCAACTTGCCGACCGAAGCACTGCCTACCCTGATGGCGTTGTTGAAGATGTCCTCATAAAGGTGGATGAGTTGATTTTCCCAGCCGACTTCTATGTGTTGAGCATGAATGAGTCTGCATCAAAATCGCCACCTATCTTACCGGGGCGACCGTTTTTGAACACTGCTCAAATGAAAATCGACGTTACTCGAGGCACTCTGACAATGGAATTTGACGGTCACATTTGTCAATTCAATATTTTTGATGCTATGAGATTTCCTGACTGCGATAACTCTGTTTTTGCACTTGATTGTTTTGACTCTCTAGCGCAGGAATTTCTCGAAATGCATAAACAAGATGAGCTCGAGACGACGATCACACGAAGTTTGGGGGAGGACTCATTGCTTTTGAGTTACCCTCTAACTAAGCCAACTGGGGAGGACGACGCACGAAAGATAATGTCGGCCTTGTGCGCACTTAACGTAAAACCGAGAGAAGAGGACGTGAATTTCATCAAACTTCCCGACTCGCATGAGAAAGCCGTTCCATCCATAGTCAAGGCACCGGAGCTCGAACTAAAAGCCCTACCAGAGCATTTGAAGTATATTTTCTTGGGAGATAACGAAACACTGCCTGTGATCATTTCTTCTCGCTTAGACAACCTCCAAGAGGCGTCACTGCGACAAGTACTCAAGGATAATAAGCAATCAATCGGGTGGACCATAGCGGATTTGCGAGGGATAAGTCCTTCCATGTGTATGCACCGAATTTTACTCGAAGAGAATGCTGCACCATCTAGGGAATCCCAAAGACGACTGAATCCACCGATGATGGAAGTGGTAGAGAAGGAGATTCTAAAACTGCTTGATGTTGGGGTGATTTACCCCATTTCTGATAGTCGGTGGGTGAGTCCGACTCAAGTCGTTCCAAAGAAGTCGGGTGTCACGGTGGTCGAGAATCAAGAAGCCGAACTAGTTCCGACAAGGATTCAAACGGGATGGCAAGTTTGTATTGATTATCGTAAGCTTAACGCCATGACTCGCAAGGACTATTTTATGGTAGAACAAGGTATAGTTTTAGGACACATTGTTTCGTTAAAAGGGATAGAAGTCGATAGATCTAAGATTGATACCATAGCTGCGTTGCCTTACCCCGCCAATGTGCGGGAAGTTCGTTCTTTTCTTGGCCATGCAGGATTTTATAGAAGATTTATCAAGGACTTTTTGAAGATCGCATCGCCACTTTGTAGGCTCTTGCAAAAAGATGTGGAGTTTGAGATCAATGAAAAATGCAAGAAGGCCTTTGACACACTGAAGGAGCGGCTGACCACTTCTCCAGTTATCCAAGCTCCGAGATGGGATCTACCCTTTGAGATAATGTGCGATGCAAGTGACTATGCTGTGGGAGCCGTGCTAGGGCAGAGGGTGGACAAGGCAACCTATGTGATCTATTATGCATCGAGGATCTTGAACCCGGCCCAAGAAAATTATACTACCACGGAGAAGGAGCTTCTAGCTATTGTTCTTGCCCTTGAGAAGTTCCGTTCATACATCATTGGATCAAAGGTGGTGGTTTTTAGTGATCACGCAGCCCTACGACATCTACTTACAAAGAAGGAGACGAAGCCACGACTCATACGGTGGATTTTACTATTCCAAGAATTCGATTTGGTGATCAAGGACAAAAAGGGAGCTGAGAATACCGTGGCCGACCACCTTAGTAGATTAGTGCATGAGGGAGATGAGCTATAACTTGATGAGAGATTTCTGGACGAGCAACTACTTGCGGTTGAACACGTGGATCCATGGTACGCTGACTTAGTATATTTTCTAATTGCTCGTGTGTTTCCAACAGGGCTGACGAAAGCAAGGAGGGACAAGCTGAAGAGTGATGCGAAGTATTATGTGTGGGACGATCCATACCTTTGGAGGCATTGTGCTGATCAAGTCATTTGAAGATGCGTCCCCGAATCAGAGTTCCACACTATTCTTTCATTTTTCCATTCTCATGCACGTGGAGGACATTTTGGATCGAAGAGAACTGCGCATAAGGTACTTGACAGTGGTTTTTATTGGCCATCCC
>BMAC01001509.1:213559-260023 GCA_014905375.1 Phtheirospermum japonicum
CTGCCTATCCGTATTTATCAAGTGCATTCGCTTACAAATTCCAAAGAGCGAAGTCCAACGAAGATGATAGTAGCTCAACAATTCATGCACGTGCTCAAAAGGCGCATCACACTATCAAATTCTCAAAACATGGCGGAGGTGAACTCAACAAATTAAACACCCAATAAAGACAATCCTTCTATCCAACGCCTTATCATCATTATGAAGTCAAGGACGGTAGTGCGGAGCTGCGGGCCTCAATTGAAAATAAATAAATAAATAAATAAATGGGAGAGGATGAGATATTTGATCAATTCGAACGATGGATAGAGCCAAACCATTGAGTAGCGAGGGGGCACCATAGTGCATTGACGTGATGTGTATAAAAAGGGGTTGCCAAGCTACTGGGTTCACCTACGCCAATACATGAAACGTCTAAGATTTCTAAAAATATAGTGGTGTCTAGAGTCCGAATAAATTCACTTGGGTGATTTGAGTAAGTTACTTATATTATGTTTGTCCTATGCTTTAATTCTTCATATTGCTTGAGGACAAGCAAGGTTTAAGTTTGGGGGATTTGACAAACGAGAACTTACACGCTAATTGACGGTTTGATTCCGGTGATTTTATGTGCTTAATATTATCATATATGCTTATTTCTCGTATAATTGTTATTATGAGCAATCAAACACCAATCGTATATTTCTTCTTTATTTTGCAGTATTTGGTGCTATATTTATCAAAGGATGTCTCACAAGGAAGTAGAGAAATGAGGATTGACGAATCGAGGAGAGAAAAATCAAGAATCAGGATGATGCATCGATGACGCGTCGATGCCGAGGATGGACCGCGTCAGTCGACGCGATGTGCGGTGTGATGCCGAAGGCTGGCTTGCATTAGTCGATGCTATGTTGATGCTCATGTTCTGAAGCGTCGATGAGAAGGTCTGTCCGTCGACGCTATGTCGACGCTCATGTTCTGAAGCATTGATGGGAAGGGCGTCAGTCGACGCTATGTTGACGCTCATGTTCTGAAGCGTCAATGGGAAGGGCATCAGTCGATGCCCATGCAGGACGACGCAGGCAGGTGATTCGCGTCGACGCCGAGGGCTAGTTCGCGTCAGTCGAAGCTCCGTCGATGCCGACTCGGCAGAATTATTTTAGGAAGAATCTTGGGCGGCAAGAAAAAGGAATTCTATATAAACCCCGACCCTATTTCATCCCATAGGCATAATATAACATATCCTAGGGTTCTAAGGAGGTCCATAGAGGTTCCAACTTGTTCTAAATCATCCATACGCGAGAGAACTTGAAGATTGACGTTCCAAGACGCAAGATTCAAGTTCAACACATCTTCTCTCCTATTTTATCAAGGATTATGTTTGTTTATCTGAACCTTTTCTTTTATTTTATTAACTCCATGAGTGAGTAAATTTATTATCTAGTTCTAGGGATGTTGAAACCCTCGCGAAACTATGTTTAATTGATTTATGCAATATTGTTGTTCGTTCATCATATGCGATTGTTTGTGTTGTTCTATTTTCAATTTATGATTGCTTAATTCTTAATTTGGCTCGATCACCTAGATTAGGGATTGGTTATCTATTTCTAGAAATAGGGTTGCTTTCCGTGTAATTGTCGTAATTACTATTTCTCTGAAGCAACTAATGATTGTAAATCGTTAGGGACAATACAACATAGGTTGAATGAACCGAGCTTATGCGTTTGTTGCCTAGATTAATCTATTTGCCTAATTATTAATGCTGTTGTTGGGTTGAACCTAGAGATATTATTCTAGGTTATTCAATAATTAGATTCAATTAAAGAGCTTATTTTAATTGAGTACACAGTAAGGGTAAATTCGAGTAGCAGAGCTTATTGCTACTTAGGGTTTTTAGTCGCATGTGATGAATGGATTATGATATTGTGGTTGGTTAAATGAGTGAATTGAGGGTGAAAACTGAACTAGAACTAGGACTTTATTATTATTGGATTCTTCGTTAATTGTTTTCTTGCTAATTTAATTGCTTGTTTATTTTATTAGTTAATTTAATTCATAATTCCTTACCCCAATTATTTATTTAAATAAAATACGAATCATCACAATCTAACAACACTCCTCGTGGGTTCGACCCTTACTTATCGCTACTACTAGTTAGTGGAGAGAAGCTGAGAAAAATAAATATTTAATTTGACGCTTGACGATGGGCGGTCAATGCTCCACCTAATTGCTTGTTTGTACTTTTTTAATACCTCGATCAATTCTTTTTCTTCATGCTCGGTTAGTTCCGTAAAAATCATCATTGGTTTTCTCTCGTTGTCTTCGAGAAAAACATACTTGAGGTGGCTCGGAAGTGGTTTCAACTCCATTTTAGGTTCTAACATGGGTTGAATAGACGTTTCGCTTACGTGCTCCTCGTCAATCTCAAATAAGTTGATCACCCCCTCTGTTTTAAAATCATCTTCCTCGATGTTCCATTCCTCGAAAGGTATGATGCCGAATAATTCTTTCACACATTGATCCACCGAGTCGAGGTAAGAACAATCGGGTTCCATTGAATGTGAAGGAATGCTTTGAATGTCTCTAAGTGAAAATGTAACCGACTCATTAAACACTTAAAGTGTCATTTTTCCTCGTCCCACATCGATCAAGGTGTGTGATGTTGCCATGAAAGGTCTACCAAGAAGAATTTTGTGCTACTTGCTCGATTTTGCAATTTCTCCGACATCTAATATCACAAAGTCCACGGGGACTACTAAGGTACCGACTTCCACCAAAATGTCTTCGACTACTCCCAAAGGATGTCTTGCTGATCGGTTGGCTAACTGAAGTCTTAAGATCATTGGTTTCATCTCCCCAAGGTTGAACTGTTTGTAAAGGGCGTAGGGCATCAAGTTGATCCCTGCTCCTAAGTCGAGCATTCCTCTAGCTTTTTGTCCATCCCCAAGAGTTATCGTGATGCAGAAACTCCTTGGGTCTCCCACTTTCGGCAGTAGTGGTTGATGACAAATTGAACTTATTTCTTTTGACAATACTATCCTTTCGTTTGCCTCTAGCTTCCTCTCCTTTGACGCTAATTCTTTGAAGAATTTCATGTACTTTGGCATTGCCTTGATCACATCAAATAGTGATAAGTTAACATTCACGTTCTTCAACTTGTTGTAGAATTCCATGAATTTCTTGCTCTCTTTCACTGTCTTGAGTCTGTTTGGAAATGGTACAGAGTCTCGGATGATTCGTTGCTGTTTGAGAATGTTCAAACTCTCCTGTGTATGAGTTTCATCCGACCGGATATCCTCTCTAGTCCGATCAGACAAAACTTTCTGCCCACCAGTCCGATCAGAATTTTGCTCCGTCCGATCAGACAAAACTTCCTGATTTCCAGGCTGATCAGATAAAACTTCCTGCCCATCATACCAATCAGATTTTTGGCCTATCCGGTCGGATTCCTTGGCTAATTTTCCCTTCTAAATACGTTCGTCATCATGATTCTCCCCCTCCATCACTCCGATTCCGTTATTATTTTTCTTACCTCCTCGTAGCACATGTACGACCATTGATTGCTCGGGTTGACTGGGGAGTTTCTTGGGGTCAACTCTGAGTTTCGCCACAGACGCGGAAAGTTGCCTTATCATCATCTCCAACTTATATATTTGTTTCTTCGTTCGATTATTTTCCTCGATGGTTCGAAGGGTTTCTTCTCTATTGCGTAGTGTTTCCATCTCTTGCCTTTACCTCCAAAGCCGTAATTCTTCTTCGGAATCTTGAGGAAGTGGAGCTTGTTGTTGTTGTGGCGGAGCTTGATATTGTGGTTGTTATGGTTGACCTTGCCTTTGCGGAAAACGTTGTTGATAACCACCTTGGCCCTTGTTCTGATAGGAATTGTAATTGCTTGATCCTCCTTGATTTTTGTTTGGTGGTGGTGGTTCTAAATATTGAGGATCCATTTGTTTGGGCGGTGGTGTGTAGCTTGGACTTCCCAGCCCGTACCTGAGGTTCGGGTGGTCTCGGATAGTCGGATGGTACGAGTTGAGAGTTTTAGTGAACTTTTGGCCAAAACTTGTTGTTGGATTATAATTCTTATACGGCGTTCACCTCTTCGTCCTCGTCTTCGTCAAATATTGCGTCACACGCGTTGGCTCCATGTCCAAATGCTCCACAAATTCCACACGTTTCATGTGATGGTTGCGTCGTTTCCTTCTCGCGCTTCATCATCCCTGCCAACATTGCAACTTGTTTCTGTTAGTTTAGTATACTGGAAGGACATGTCTTGGTATATTTATACTGATTATTTATGATGACATGAAATGGTTTTGCAGTCACTGTTTGCATTTTAGTTTATTTTTCATAATCGTTCTAATGCAAATGTTCCATATACTTACACTGTAGATGATATGGTGTGGGAAGTCACATGGTAAGATCATATGATCGGAATCTTGTATTGTATTAAATTTTCACGGCATAGATGGTTATGAACACACCATTGATAAACCATAGAATAATCTGACAAGTCAGTTTATCTTGATTGGCTGATTATTCTAGTACACTCTGTGTAGTGTATTTGAGGAAAGGATCGCGATAGGATATTATTCGCTGTCTCTGACCCAGATAGTGAGAGAATAAAGATCCACAGAATTCGGGTTCTGAACTCATGTGATATTGGCAAGCATAAGAGTGCATTGCTCATTACTTTGACATATCAATGGGTGAGATCTTTTCGTAGATCAATAATCTCGATATCTTGAGTAATGTCAGTGCATGCTTGATGTTTTGAGCAGTATACATGAGCACTGTGTCCTGGTGCGCCAGGTTGATGATGTTCTCTTGAGGAAAACACAAGTTCATGTTGAAACCCTGCAGGTGGAATTTATTCCATACATGATAAAGCTTGTGTGGTACTACTCAAGGTTTAGAAGTTAATTAATTATAATTTTCAGAGATTTACATAATTAATTAACGAACATTAAGTCTTAAACACGGGGAATGGCTGGACTAAAGAAGAAAGCTTATTCAGAAATATGTATTAAATTGGTAGGTCAGTTTTATTTTTTTAGTGGAATAAAAGTTAAACTTAATTTATTTAATTATATCCTAAGTTTATTGGATATTAGAAATTAAATAAATTAATGGGCCAATTTAATTCTTCTAGATCCTTGTTGTATCCCAACATGACTATAAGTGGACTGGAGATGGAACATAAGATAGAGGTCTAAACCCAGTAGGGTTTGGATGCTTGATTTTCGAAAACCCCTAATATAAAAGGGGGTGTAATTTTTGAAAATTACACATATATTTACATAAAAAATCAGCCCCTCTTGGCTCTTTCCCGATATCCATAGAATTCACAACCCTATCTGTAGTATACAGCCCACTCTGTATCAGATACGCAGTCCGGGAATACAACAGAAGATCCGGGAGTCGAATCTGCTGAGGAAGTGGACGATTTTTTGAGGAGAGAGAGGCACCGAATTCATCTTCATTCAACAGCAAGATCAGACCTTTGATCTTGTCCTCAGACCGTCTGATTATTGTAAGTGGATTCAATATTTATGTTTCCGCTTTATTAAATTTGAATCTGCCTTGCATGTTTTAATTCGCACGTGTGAATACATTCGTATGCATGAAAACATGATTTACATGAATACATAATTAAAATATAAATATCCAATAGATCCTGCGGGGCTCAATTCGAAAAACCCCCAATAATTTGTATCAGAGCGAGTTTCGGCACTGTTCTTATTTTAATTGTTTCATAAATTTCGAATTACATGATTAACATTGATGTTGAATTTATGGTGTTTAAATTTTCAGATTTAATAGCCCATGTATTTCGATTTTTTATGGCTTTTAAACTTGGATGAATTTCTTGATTATTTTCGGAAATTCTAGTTTTAAAGGAATTGTAATTTTCGGTCATCTTGGAATAAGATTTGGATTGATATTTGATGAACTACAAATTCTTAGATTTTTTTTTTTCATGACGAAAGAAAATTTGATGGTCAAAAGTTTGTTTTTGATGTCTATTAAATTCCCTAATTCTAATTGATAATTTTCGGTACTATAGAAATAATTTTGGATGGATTTTTGATCTTCATCAAAATTTCCAAATTTATTTTCTGACATGGTTTGAAAATTATGGAGATTAGAAAAGGAATAGGTAATTTTTGATGTATATTAAAAGTTACCTAGTTATGATCAACTTAGTTTTGAAAAAGTAATTTTAGATTTGGTAATTTTTGAATTGGTTCAGAATTTCCAGATTTTTTGTTCTTGTGATTTTCGAAACTGGCACTATTTTATTTGGAATAGATTTTTGATTAATGTCAAAATTTACAAGTGTGAAAAATAGGATAAATTTCGATTTTAGTAAATTATTTTGGAGAAGATTTTAGTTAAAATTAAATTTCCAAATTCATTTATGTGTGTATTTCGAAAATTACATATGTTGGATTTAGATTTGGTATTATTTTATGTTACCTAATTTAAATACTTATAAATATGAAAATAGAATTCTAAATCTTGAGATATTTGGAGTGGATCAAATTTAGATTTATTATTCTTTTTATTTTCGAAATTGTGGTATTTTAAATTGGATAAGGTAATTTTATATAGATAAATAAATACCAAGAGTCCATTTGTAAAAGGGATTAAATTTAAGATAAGATTTGGAAGAATTTAAAGTGGATCAAAATTCCAAATCCTAATCTTTGTAGAATTCGATCCTTAGATGTATTATTTGGATTAGATTTTGATTTATGTCAAGATATCCAAATATTATTTAAATTAGGGATATTTCCAAAAAATTTAAAATAAATTTGGAGGATATTTTAATTAATTTTCAGATTTATTTTTTGATAATTTTTGAAAAATTACAAGTTTAAAATTGGTGGATAATTTTTTTTAATTTCCAATTTTATCTTGTTGTATATTTTTGAGTTTATTAATTTAATTAATTGTAAAATTCAAAAATCATAAGTTCATGTATAGTTATCATGTGTTATTTCATGAACATCATATTTCAATGATTGTTGGATTTGTAGATGGTATGTGCTTGCAGGTTTACCAACTACCATGGCTCCAATTTTATTTTATGTGATGTTATGAATGTATGGTTGAATGAATGTTTTGGCCTGCCGGTTTGGCTACGTGTTTTTTATCCATGAGAAAATTCATGGATTAGGTCTAGGTTTCATTTTATGTTGTTTTAATGCAATAGAAGTAAAATTGTTAGACCGGTTTTTGAGTTGTAACTTTATTCTAAATGTACTAGTTCTTTTCCTTTTGGAATAGTTAGACTGTATAGAATAGAAATCGGGGATCAACTCAAAAGAGGAAAGAAGTACAGCACCAAGAAGGAAGGTTCACTGATTCACGTCCCGAAACCCTAAGTTGGAGCTAGGTTTTTCGGCGAGGCGCAGTGATGGAGGCGGCGGCCCAGCTGTTTCTTCTGGATCTGTCTTTCCAGTTTATCTCATCAATCAACATGAGATAATAAGCCATTATAGTTGGTTTTATTTTCATTTCTTATTTATGTTGTTGGAAGCATGCAATGGATGTTTACATTTTATGTGATAATTGTATGTTTTTAAATGGGATAAAATGAAACCTCAAGCATAAATAACTAAGTGGGAGAGATACATACCAAAGTATGTGGAAATCTCATACGGTCTCCATTAATCTGTTTTAATTGAGATTTGATGGGCATGCGCGTTGACATCGGTCTTCCTCCATATCGGATGTGTCATATCATGGAAAAATCTAGAAATTAAATCTCCTCGATGGATAGCTGTAGAGCACAATTAGAACTGACTGACTCCTCCATCTGGAGCAGTCAAATTCAAAATTGAGCTCTTGGGGCAAAGATAATGGTGTTCACACTTAGACATGATGTATTGATAAACGTCCACACGATCGTGGCTTATCAATTAGATAATTATGTGACCGTGTTTTATCCGACTATTAATTTGCTTGTTGTAAGGAAATACAACTGGAGGCAAATTAAAGGTTTAAAACATATTTAAAAATGAATTTTATAAATGTCCACAAGATCGTGGCTTATAAAAAGTTTTTTTTAAGGGTTGGTGGAAAAGTATATAATTCTTTGTGAGGTTTTCTATTATATACTGTTTATCCTAAAGTTTGTGACTGTATTGCATGTTTTATTTCATTTCTTTCCATATCATCATGGCTCTCTCCAATTTGTCCTCTATACTTAAAGAAAACAAACTCGTCGGTGAAAGTTATAATGATTGGATTCGAAACCTGAACTTAATCTTAGTTGTTGAGGGACACAAATTCGTACTTGAGGAAGAATGTCCTCAAAGGCTTGAAGAGGGTGCTGACGAGGCTCAGAGGGTCGCGTATGATAAGTGGGTCAAGTCTGATGAGATTGCGCGCTGCTACATTTTGGCTTCTATGTCAAATGTGTTGCAATATCAGCATCAGACTATGAAGACTACTTCTGAAATCATGCTCAACCTGAAGGAGCTTTTCGGTCATCAGAACCGCTTGACACGCCACTTGGAAATAAAGAAGCTTATGAATGCGAGGATGACTGACTCCACACCTGTTAGGGATCACATTCTCGCAATGATGGGACATCTGGCTGAGATCGAGACCTTGGGTGGCAGTCTAGACGCTGATTCTTAGCTTGACATCGTGCTTCACAGCTTTTCTTCGATGTTTGAGCAGTTTAGGTTGAACTTCTTGATGGTAAAGAAGAATGTGACCTTGGCTGAACTGCTCATAGATCTTCCGGCAGCTGAACTACTTCAGAAGAATGGTTCTGAGGTGCACATGGCCGACGTTAGGGCTTCTTCTTCGGGGGTGAAAAAGAAGAAGAGGTTCGTTCCTAAGAAGGCTGCAAATGTGGCACCTAAGGTGAAGAAGCTAAAGCTGAAGATTCCTCCTGAGGAGTTCAAGTCAAAAACCAAATGCTTCAAGTGTGGCCAGTCAGGTCACTGGAAGTCCGTGTGTCCCAACAAGAAGGTTAAGAGAGGTATATCTCACACTCTAGTGGTTAAAACATGTTTGGCTACTTGTTCTGCTCATTCGTGGGTAGTAGATACTGGAGCTACTGATCATGTTTGCATGTCTTTACAAGGGTTCCTGGTAAAAAGGCAGCTGAGTGAGGATGAGATCACCGTCTACATGGGCAATGCCACGAGAGTGGCGACTATTGCAGTGGGAGATATAGTTTTACCTTTCAGTAGTGATAGAACTCTGGTTTTAAGATATTGTCTTTATGTGCCTGGTTTTAGGCTAAACTTGATTTCGGTTTCTAGACTTTTTATGGATCGATATTCTGTTTCTTTTGATGACAAGGTTGTTATCTTTAGTGGTAAATATTTTATCTGTTCTGGCACATTAGATGGACAACTTTACATTCTTAAACCAGTGTTTGACACTGCACAAAAGCAACTTTTGAATACTTCGATTATTAACTCTAACAAAAGAAAAGAACCTTCAGAATTGAATCAAACCTATCTTTGGCATCTTAGGCTCAGTCATATTAATCTAAAGAGGATACAAAGGTTGGTAAATGATGGACCATTGTCTTCTTTGGTTCTTGAATCATTTCCTTTGTGTGAATCCTATTTAGAAGGAAAAATGACCAAGTGTACTTTCCAGTTGAAAGGAAACCGATTCGAAGGGCTATTAGATTTGATTCACTCTGAATTGTGTGGCCCTATGTCGATTCAGGAAAGAGGAGGGTTCGAGTATTTCATCACTTTGATTGATGATTACTCTAGATACGGCTATATCTATCTGTTACGTTGCAAGTCAGAATGCTTTGAGAAATTCAAAGAGTTTAAGGCGGAAGCAGAGAAACGAACATGTAGAAGTATCAAGTCACTACGATCTGATCGTGGAGGCGAGTACTTTTCAACTGAATTTAGAGATTACTTGGCAGAGCATGGGATTACATCCCAGATGACTGCGCCTGGAATGCCACAGCAAAATGGCGTGGCAGAGAGGAGGAACAGAACACTGTTAGAGATGGTTAGATCGATGATGAGCTATTCAGAGTTACCCATTTCGTTATGTGGATATGCACTGGAGACAGCGGCTTACATTCTTAACTTGGTTCCATCAAAGTCAGTTCCTTCTACGCCCATAAAATTATGGACTGGACGAAAGCCCAGTTTGAAGCATATTCGGATTTGGGGTTGTCCAGCACACGTGACAAGGAAGCTGATAAGCTGGCTCTTCGTACAGATGTAAGGCTGTTTGTTAGATATCCAAGAGGAACGAAAGGAGGTTTATTTTATAGTCCTAAGGATCAGAAGATCATTGTCAGCACCAATGCTCGATTATTATAAGAATACTATGTTATAAACCACAAGTCAAGGAGCCAAATCATCCTTGAGGAACTAAGAGGGGAAGGATCGAATTCCACACCAGTTGTACAAGAAGAGGTACTACTAGATACTGCACAACGTATCACGGAAGTACAAGAACTGCCTCGTCACAGTGGGAGGGTTGTACGCCAACCTGTTAGATTCATTGGTCTGGGAGAGGCTTTGGATTTCCCAGAGGGACTAAATGAATTGGACCTGAGGACCTATGACGAGGCGGTGCGAGACAAAGATTCAATTTCTTGGAAAACTGTGATGGAATCTGAAATTGGATCTATGGATCACAATCAAGTCTGGGAGCTTGTAGAACCACAAGATGGGATAAAACCCATTGGGTTAAGTGCGTCTACAAATGCAAGAGAGGACCTGACGGGAAGGTTGAAACCTTCAAAGCTAGATTGGTGGTGAAAGGGTATACTCAGAAAGAAGGGATCGATTATGAGGAAACCTTTTCACCAGTAGCCATGCTTAAGTAAATTCGAATTCTCTTGTCTATTGCTACTCATATGGATTATGAGATATGGCAGATGGATGTCAAGACAGCTTTCCTAAATGGAAGTCTTGAGGAAAACATCCACATGAAGCAACCAGAGTGTTTCATTGCTAAAGAACAAGAGCACTTAGTGTGCAAGCTTAAGAGATCCATTTATGGACTTAAGCAGGCATCGAGGTCTTGGAACATCCGATTTGACAAGGTCATCCAGTCATATGGATTCGTGCAAAGTCCGGATGAGAGCTGTGTGTACAAGAAATGTGACGGAAATGTGGTAGTATTCCTCGTACTTTATGTAGATGATATCCTGCTTATTGGAAACAATAAAAAGGTGTTATCCGACATAAGGGTGTGGTTGTCCAAGCAGTTCGATATGAAGGATCTGGGAGAATCCGGACACGTCCTTGGCATCAAGATCATTCGTGATCGCAAAAGGAGGATACTATGTCTGTCTCAGGCGACCTATATCGATACAGTGCTAGCAAGGTTTAGCATTGAAAATTCCAAGAAAGGTTTTTTACCTTTCGAGGATGGAATTCATCTATCCAAGAAAATGTGTTCCCAAACACAGTCTGAGATAGATGACATGAGTAAGGTTCCATATGCTTCGCCAGTGGGGAGCTTAATGTATGTTATGCTATGCTCTAGGCCTGATATATGCTATGCAGTTGGCATGGTAAGCAGATATCAATCTAACCCTGGACGAGGTCACTGGACTGCGGTTAAAGGCATTCTCAAGACTATCACGATATACTGTGATAACTCTGGTGCAATGGCAAATTCGAAGGAACCTAGAGCCCACAAAGCAAATAAACACATGGAGAGAAAATACCACCTTATACGAGAGATCGTTAAGAGAGGAGATGTGGCGGTGGTCAAGATTGCGTCTGAGGATAATTTGGCTGATCTATTCATGAAGAGCCTTCCGGCGAAGACCTTTCATGGTCACGTGGAGAAAATGGGGGTGAGATGCAGACCCGGTGGCGCGCTTTGAGTAGATAGTTAGATTGGAGAGTTAGCAAGTTTGTTATTATGCTTGAAAGACACGTTTCAAGTATAAGTGGGAGATTGTTAGTTTAGTATACTGGAAGGACATGTCTTGGTATACTTATACTGATTATTTAAGATGATATGAAATGGTTTTGCAGTCACTGTTTGCATTTTTGTTTATTTTTCATAATCATTCTAATGCAAATGTTCCATATACATACATTGTAGATGATATGGTGTGGGGAGTCACATGGTAAGATCATATCATCGAAACCTTGTATTGTATTAAATGCTCACGGCATAGATGGTTCTGAACACACCATTGATAAACAGTAGAATAATATGACAAGTCAGTTTATCTTGATTGACTGATTATTCTAGTACACTCTGTGTAGTGTATTTGAGGAAAGGATCGCGATAGGATATTATTCTCTGTCTCTGACCCAGATAGTGAGAGACTAAAGATCCACAGAGTTCGGGTTCTGAACTCATGTGATATTGGCAAGCATAAGAGTGCATTGCTCATTACTTTGACATATCAATGGGTGAGATCTTTTCGTAGATCAATAATCTCGATATCTTGAGTCATGTCAATGCATGCTTGATGTTTTGAGCAGTATACATGAGCACTGTGTCCTGGTGCGCCAGGTTGATGATGTTCTCTTGAGGAAACACAAGTTCATGTTGAAACCCTGCAGGTGGAATTTATTCCGTACATGATAAAGCTTGTGTGGTACTACTCAAGGTTTAGAAGTTAATTAATTATAATTGTCAGAGATTTACATAATTAATTAACGAACATTAAATCTTAAACACGGGGAATGGCTGGACTAAAGAAGAAAGCTTATTCAGAAATATGTATTAAATTGGTAGGTCAGTTTTATTTTTTTAGTGGAATAAAAGTAAAACTTAATTTATTTAATTATATCCTAAGTTTATTGGATATTAGAAATTAAATAAATTAATGGGCCAATTTAATATTCTTCTAGATCCCTGTTGTAGCCCAACATGACTGTAAGTGGACTGGAGATGGAACATAAGATAGAGGCCTAAACCCAGTAGGGTTTGGAGGCTTGATTTTCGAAAACCCCTAATATAAAAGGGGGTGTAATTTTCAAAAATAACACATATATTTATAAAAATCAGCCCCTCTTGGTTCTTACCTGATCTCCATAGAATTCATAATCCTATATGTAGTATACAGCCCACTCTGTATCAGATATGTAGTCCGGGAATACAGCAGAAGATCCGGGAGTCGAATCTGCTGAGGAAGTGGATGATTTTTTGAGGAGAGAGAGGCGCCGAATTCATCTTCATTCAACAACAAGACCAGACCTTTGATCTTGTCCTCAGACCGTCTGATTATTGTAAGTGGATTCAATATTTATGTTTCCGCTTTATTAAATTTGAAACTTCCGTGCATGTTTTAATTCGGACGTGTGAATACATTCGTATGCATGAAAACATGATTTACATGAATACATAATTAAAATATGAATATCCAATAGATCCTGCGGGGCTCAATTCGAAAAAACCCCAACAGTTTCGTAAGCTCCTCAAGTTTGCTACTCTCCCCTTTAGATACCAATACTTCGTTTATTCTAATTTTCCTTGGTCTCGAACTTGTTTGCCTTGATTTTTCACCTAGAAGTTCGAAAAAATTCCATGCCTCCATCGCGGTTAAGTCTCCAAAGTCTCCGGCCTTGTTCTCAACTTGTTGCTTGAAGTTTGGCAACAATCCTTCGTGGAAATAGTTGTTGACCATTTCAGGACTATTGTTATTATGCGGGCATGCATGTAGAATTCTTTTGTATCGTTCCCATGCCTCGTGGAATGACTCTCCATCCATTTTCTCGAAATTGGTGATTTCTCTTCTTAGTTTTGCTGTCGTTTGAGCCGAATAAAATCTACCCACGAACTTCTTAAACACCATATCCCAATTAGTTAAGGAATTGGGTTGAAATTACAAGAGCCAGTGTTTAGCCTTGTCCTTCAAGCTACTCAGAAAACATCTCATCCTTAGTTGATTCTCGTTTAAGCCAAATGCTGGAATTCCAGACACCTCTGCGTAAAATTCTTGATTAAAGTTTAGCGGGTCCTCATTTTCCATGCTATAGAAAGTCGGTAAATAGTTGACAATGTTAGACTTCAATTCATAGTCTCGTGCCGCAGGGCTTAAGACGATAGCTGAACTATACGGGCCAATGGTTGCGCATACGAGGTCTCCTTGTCGGCATTCGTTTGTATATCGTTGCCCTAGGCCTCCATGAAAGTTTCTTCCTCCAATATTGTATTGCTCATCTTCATAGTGCTGGTCGTATTCGTAATTTTGCCAAACACGGTACATTTGTTCATTCCTCCCGTTTCTTGGATGATTGGGTCCTCGTGCTCGGTTATTAAATTTAAAATGATTTTCTTGGTTTTTTTGGGTCTAGGGCCCCGCCATTTCCAACATGATGTCTTCGAATCTCTGATTTTCCCATGCGTTGAAAGCTCGGGCCTCCTCTTGATTTTGGAAATGTTGTGGAATTCGATCGACTGGTTATTTCGGCCACATAACTCGGCGATCATCATGGGGTTGTGGTACCCTGTTGTGCGCTGGTGGGTTAACATTTTCAAGGACTTCGTGTCCTCTCGGTTCTTCGTCACGATCATTGTCTTGATTTCCAACTTTAGCAAACGCTCGTGCATCTTCATTTTGGATATCATTTTGTGGGTCTTGATTTTGCATGTCATCTTCGGGTGGCATGCCACATGGTTGATCATGAGGAGGGTTGCAGTTTTCTTTCCCTCTCCCTCAACCATTTGTTCTTCCTCCTCTCCCTCCGGTTCCTCGGCCGCCATTAGGTGGATTATTCGACATGATGGCTTGAGTTGCTTCAGATTGATTCCCATCGGGGGAAGGAAAAAGTCTCTTTGGTCTTTCTACTTGTTCGATGTTGTCTATGAGTGGTGTAAGTTCACCTCTTAGGCTTCTACGACCTTGCATACACAATAAACAAACTCAACGTATCGAGTGGTAAACCAAAAACAAACACAAACGTAACAAACAAAAATTTAACACGAATAAACTTCATTAACACCTTTGCCAGTCCCCGACAACGGCGCCAGATTTTAGTCGAGACTTTTTGTGTTCCTTTCGAAATTAAAAATCCAAGTTAAGCAAATGCGCGTCTACGTTTGAAAGGTGTTAGCTCGCCCGCAAGAGAAAGGGGTCACTTATAGACCGACAAGTTAACTCAGGTCGATCTCTCGAGGAGTGGAAATACGGAGTCAACGATGATTATTAAAACATAATTTCTAATACTAAACTCGCGATCAAAGGGTTTTTGTTTCTAAAATTTCGAAAGAACTTAATTTTAAGAAAACCTTGATAACCTATCTTGCTTCGAGGGCGTCAACCTCTTCGCAAGAGTAGTTTGATTGACTCAAAAATTCAATAATAACCATTATACTCGATCTAAAGACCGTAACACCAAATCTCATTCAAGCATTTCATCAAATAGTAGATATGCATTCACAAAACATGATCCAAACATAATTCTAATTGAAACAAACCAAACCAATTATCTAAATCGGATAATACGAATCACTAAATTATCATAAAACAATCATCACCAAATCATTCACATAAATGTTATCATAAACAATTCACAACAAATATCCCAAGATGATATCACAAGTTCACTATCTAACATGAATCATAAAACTAATTAACGAGGTAAAAGTTTAGAGTTTTCTAAATCGTGAGAAAACTCAACCATGATGCTAAGGTGAATCCTTTCCAAGTCTAGTTATTCCGGGAAATGAAATGAACCTTGCTGAATCCAGGAAGTTTGTCACGAACCTCCGTCTCCAGTGGCTATCCGAACCGATCGAACTTCTAAATATTATTGCCGTAAGGGCTATAAGTCAAAGGTTGAGAAAGTTGTCAATTCTTTCTTCCAATGTATATGATCCAGTCTTGTGGGTGAAAGGATGGGTCTTCTCTGAAGATTTCTGAGTTTTAGAGGCTCAAGAACCATTTCGTAACTGAAGAATCCCGAAAATCTGCATTCGTAAGGTTCAAATCTGATCGGATTGGTCATTGGTCCGATCGGATGAAAATCTCTGTCCTCTTGACCGGTCGGACATAGCGTTTATCTGATCGGTGCGTATCTGAAAGTCAATCCGATCGGTTACTGGACTTTTCCGGTCGGATAGGTGTTCTTTTGGCTACTTCGACTGCTGATTCTTTGTCTTCATCTCCCGGGTTTTGTTAAATGATTCAGCTGAAAGAGAAATTAAAGAAAAATGGCCCAAAATGACCAATTATTGAATAAAAAGTGTAACAAAAACGTACGATTCAGGTTGCTGTGTAACGACATTTGGTGTAATCATTAGTTTCAGTGTGTGTTGGTTGCTTTGTAATAAAATTCGTGTAACCTTTAGTTTGTTTTTTGTGTTCGTCTCTTTTAATTTGTGTTCATTTGTTTGTTACATAATGTGTTTCACAAAATTTAAAATAACTAATGATGTTAATGTAACTACTCAAAATATAATAATTTGATGTGCTAATATAAATCAAGAAGCCCGACTACTGAAACTGTAAATACGCTCGACCATGATCCATCTAATATTTGGCATATGCGCCTCATCTATGTCTACCATCAAACGCTTACAAACCAGAACCTCGATCGTCTTCAACAATAATGGGCCGCATGAATGATCCTTGTCCTGACAGAAACATTGTTCAGGAGTTGAAAATATGAGGTCCCACTCTATGAAGCCTCCTTCAAATCAATGTTAATGTCATAAAATCCCGAGAGCCTCAACATATCTGGTATGATACGTCTGACAAGTTGCATACCCCTATAGCGCATCGCCCGCATCTCAGGTGTCACTCGATGGAACAAGGTATCAAACACCCATACTTCACATGTCTCAAATTAATCTGGATGGGGGCACCAATGACTAGAATTAAACCAAATCGTATAAATCTAAAAAATTAAAAATATTTTATATTTTACACCTAAATGTACTATTATGTGTCACAAATACCACACATCAAACAAAAAATATAAGAAAATCCAATAAAAATATTTACTGACCATGTCAATAGTATGTCACAGAATGATGTTCATCCACCCCAGTCACTCCTTGCCTTGCACCGATTCCAGTAAAGGCTCACATGTCTCCTCACTTAAAAAATCATTTCTCCCTCTATGATATCTTCCAATGGGTGCAAATCACGGAACATATGTCAAATCAAAACCTGATAACAATAAGAAGTCAAGTACAATATAAATTATAATAAAATCATATAAAAACATACAAAAAATTCAAACTTACCCCAAATAAGATGCCTAACACTGAATATCACCCTGCGGCTTGAGGGTGGATGCCAACAAAGCTCAAAGTATTATCGAGTATACGCAAGTATGCATTGATATGCTGCATGACATTGTTTTGAATGAGTGTCAAGTAATATTCAAAGACGCGATTGTTAATGTAATAAAAAACTATAAAATTAAAAACTCACCTCTGAACCCATGCTCACACCGATGTCCTCGATTTCCTTGAAAATTTTCTTTCCAACAGGCGAATAATCACCAACCTCTCGTATGAAATTAGGTCAATTTCTATGTAAATAAAAAATATTGACAATTCCGATTAACAATAATTTTATGAAAATAAATGATTAATGATATAAAAATATTTGAGAATTATAAAAATAGCATATATGATTACCTCTCGTCCGAGTCACTAACCCTGAACTCACGATATGCCAGCTCTTGCTTCGCTCGCTGCCTCTACATCACCTCGGGCACTGCATATGATGGAAACCTAGGATGTATGATACATCATATCTGGTGTACTATGACCATCGAGTAAGTTAAATGTACTCTCGGAATACCAGGAGGCAATCTCAACTGATAGGTGTGAGTGGATCATCAAGATGCACTTTGATTCGGAGAGGTGTGAGCGGTGGATCTGTAGATTGTCAATGCAGTAAATAAACTTCCTCCTCCTCCTTATCACCATATGCGACTTCCTGGTCCATAAAATGTCCATCAAATAGAACAAATAATTTGAATGACGTTTATGGAGTCTGCGACATCTGCGAAACAGATGGAAGATGCGATTGCGGTGGACTCTGCCTAATATTAAGATCAATAGGTAGAATGGGAGTCCCAGAAATAATCTGACCATAAGGTAGGACTCTGCCCAATAGAATGATCAATAGGGCCCTACGACCTCTGTATGATTGTAACCTTAGAAAAAATGCACCTAACCTCGTCAACTACCAATGTACGTACCTTTCGCAGCTCTAGACCTCTCCAGCTCAGTCACTCTCCGGTCAATCTCGTCCAATCATGTAATCACATTATGCTCTACCTTAGCTGCTCGACTATCTAATCTCTGAAACACTCCCTCCATCATCTTGGCATTATTGTGCCTCACTCCTTTCATCATCTCAGCATTCTCGTGCCTACACGAGTTCAAATATCTTGTACTATGTACCATGTACTACCTACATGAGTTCTCTAATCATGTACTAACTACACGATTTCACCAAATCCTTTATTATGTACTAACTACATGAGTTTAGTATATCATGCACATGAGTTCCCTCTCTAGATCGTGTACTAACTACATGATTTCACTACATCCTGTACTATAATACATGAGTTTCCCCATACCATAACAGTGTAGAAAAACCTCAAGATTATGAATTTCATTCATCAAATCATCAAAAAGAAAACATACCGGCGATTGGGCGGGGGATCGGTAGTGGACATATTCAAGTCAGCATCAGTGGAGGTGTTGGCCGTGGCCAGATTCTCAGTAGATGTAGTGGAGGCCACCAGATTCTCTGTTAACATGGTGATGGAAGCGGGATTTTCAATTGACGTGGTGGCGACGACGACTGGGTTCTCATTCTTTTTTTTTTCTTTTTCTGAAATATGAGGGTGAGTAGATGGGATAATTTTTTTTTCTTAAAAGTCGTGTCCCTACAAGTGGGACAAGTGGGAAAGATGAAGGACTGCCTCGGTGGGGTGGGGTGGGATAGGCAAAAAGTATTGGCTTTTTGGTTATTTAAGAGATAAAAGATATTTCTTATGAGTGTAGTTGATAAAAGATGTTTTCTTATGCCACATGTGTACTTTAAAATCTTTTCCCTTTATATTATGTTAATGTTATCATACTTTCAGACTCACATTTTAGTTATTCCCCCATTATTCAAAATCACATATACAAAAATATGACAACAATAAGTTATAAGTTGTGATACTTTTGTAGTCATTTTTAGTACCTTAAAGCGTATGGAAGCCTGTCATAGTCTAAGTGGCTTTATAGTAATGATATATTTTATTTCATACATCTAATTTTGATCGTTTAATGTGTTGTTCCTAAAATGTTAAAAGTGTAAGTAATACTTAATCATAAAAATTTACACTACAAAAAAGTAGTGTTGGGATCTTTCTTTCAATAATGGCCAAAAATCTCTCGATATTCAATTTACTGAGGGAAATACCAATGGAATAAATCCCTCGGTAAAGGGTAACAAGGGGATAAGACCCCTCGGTAATAATTTTGAGGATTATTGTTTTGTATATAATTGTGGTATTTTTCTCGTGTTTTTAATTAGGGTTTAGTGTCATTCATAGTGATTTTGAGTGGAATTTTGTTAGGTTATTAGGTTGTTTTCTCATTTTATTATTTTTCATGTTTCTTTTTGATTCTATACTTAATATGGTTAAATGGGTTCAATTAACTTGTGGATGGGTGTTATTTTTGCTAGATTTTAACAAGAAAGCGAAAGGAAGGTGAGATTGAACCTTGACGCGCGAACTGACGCAAGCCAAGGCAAGCCGCCTGAACACTAAACATGAATGTGAACGAGGCTGGTGAATTTCAGAAGTTAGAATTGAGCGAGATAGAGCAAATAAGAAACGACTCTTATGAGATGGCATGGGCAAGCAAGCAAAGGATGAAAGATATGTACGATAAAAAGCTTGGTCCAAAAGACTTGGAGGTAGGGAAACTAGCCTTACTGTTTAACTCACGTTTCAAATTGTTTCAAGGAATACTCAAGTCGGAATAGAGTGGGCAATCTTTGATCACTAGTATCAAAAAATTTGGGGCTATCACTCTGTATGACAAGAAAAGCAATTCCACATTCCAAGTTAATGGGCATCGAGTGAAGTTATACCATGTGGGACCCATCCCCAAAATCGATCGTGCGGTCATGCTACTGAATGATCCACCTCAAGACTTTTGAACCAATATGAGGTAACGTCTAGCAAAGGACGTTAAAAGTTGCACTTCTTGGGAGGTAACCCAAGTGTTCTTATTCTATTTTCGATCTTGTACATATTTTTTCTTATTAATTGAAAGTTTGGAGTAGAGATAGGGTTATTATTGGTACTTTGAGATGTGCAGAAAGATTGAAATCAACCTTCAGCACAATGCATCCGATCGGATGAATGAGGACAACCAGTCATTCAAACCTAGTGGACTACCATCCAACCAGACAAAGATGATGACCGATCGGACATGTTGACTACACACTATCCGATTGGACAATATACAATCCGATCGGACATATACGTTTAATCATCTGATTTTGAACACAGGTTTGGGAAGAATATCACGCAAGGTAAGTCTGGTTTGGTAAGGATTGTGCTGAATTTTGGAAAATAATCCTGTTATTTTTGGAACTCAAGAAGAAACTAGGTATGTTGTTTCTTATTTCTTCTCCTTGATTTTAAAAGATCCTTAGGATTTCTTTTCTCTAAGACTTTGACTCCTATAAAAACCAACCTCAGTATTCTTGGTTTTCACAATAATCTCTTTTCTTCATACATCCCATAGTTTTCAACTACAACCTAAGAAAAGATGAACAACAAACCATCCCCCATATACTTTGGTTATGGATGTGTGAGTAGGAAAAAGTATGAAGATATTGTGGAGAAGTTAGAAATTAAATTGGAGGAGCAAAGAGAGAAGATGAACGAGATGAGGGCTGATATTTCTAACTATATCTGTGAAGAGATAGCCCTCACGGAGGATATAACTACCCTTCACAAGTACTTGGCTGAGGCAGACGACAAGATCATTGAACTTAAAGCCAAAATTGTTGCAATGAAGTAGGAAATAAAAGATCTTGAAGATTTGGCTTATGGACCTAAACCACCTCCTAGCCCATATCATTTTTAATTCCTTTTTAAATTTAATTTTATTTCAGTTGCGTTTATTTATGTTTTTAAGTCCAAGACTTGGTTTATTATAGTTTGGTTGATGTTCTATTTTAAATAAAAAGCAATTATGCTCACGTATTGAATAAACAAAGGATTTGTGCTCGTACGATTTATTGTTTAACGAATCTTTTTCTTTTTAATATGTTCGTGAGTATTGCAGGAACGAACCACTGTACATACTTAAATTAAAACAAAAAAGTATAAATAATAATAATATAAAAAAAATAATAGTAGTAGTAGTAATAATAATAATAATAATAATAATAATAATAATAATAATAATAATAATAATAATAATAATAATAATAATATTAATAATAATAATAATAAATATATTACAGCGAACAGAACCATCTGATCGGATGGAGGGCTAAACCGATCGGACGAAATTAACTGGAGAACCATCCGCCGGACAAGAGCATTATCCAATAGGATAAAACATACTGGACTCACATCCGATCAGACAGGAGCATAATCCGATCGGACAACAACGCATATTTATATAAGTCAGTTTTTCTAATTCGAAAATTTTACCCTAAACCTAATTATTTCCTATTTTACAGAGCAAAAGCAGCAAAATCACTCTAGAGATATTCTTAATCCAAAATTCTTGCACACAAATGCATCCGATCGGAGAACTAATCAAGAAATTCCATCCGTTCGGAAGAAAGGAATCAATTCCAATTTCTCTTCCTCAAACCTCAAGTACACGAATCTGAAATTCTCAAGGTAAAATGGCTTGAAATCGAACTCATTAACTGATTGGGAATCGATTTGCAGGGGATTTTGAAAGGTGTTTAATTGTTGGAAGGATTTGGAGGTTGTTTTGGGTTGAAAGTTTGTCACACAACAGATGTTCGACAAATTTTCTGAAAGAGTTTTTGTGTCTATATTTTCAAAGTTCTTTATATTATCACAATGGCTTCCGGTTTGCAATCGAGGAAGGGAAAAATTTTTAGAAGAAGTCGTGGGAAAGGAACGAGCAACGCCGGGGGAGGCTTGGCTCCATTCGATTTAATTGACGAAGGGGAGGTGACGTTGTACGACTCCTTGATCACACGAGATGTTTACACTCCTCGGCACATCGATACGGATTTTTGGAATCGTCATATTGCCATAAAAGATAAAATAACAGAAAAGTTCATGGCGGGCATCAAGGCCCTCGATTTGTTGAAGTGGGCCAACATTAAGCAACCCAGCTACCAAACTCTAATGCTTGAGTTCTTCACGACCTACAAGCCCGTTGCTGACGACTCTTTCGATTGCCGACTCCATAACCGTCTACTTCGTACAACTAAAGGCGACCTCGACGTTAGTTTTGGAATCAATAGTGACAAAGCGGCGGATGAGTGGTTTCAACAAGATTATTACGACAAGAAAGTTTGTTGGACGAAACTTTCAGGAGCACCACCGGAGCCCAGGTGCCGTTTTAATTCTACTTCATGAAGGTCAAATGCCATGTACTTGACGTATAAGTTTTTCATGCAAGTGTTTCTAGGAAAGGAGGACATGACACGGATCTCTTCGTCCGAATTGTGAGCTTTGTGGTTGCGCACCACCGGGGTGACGCGAAACCCTATCTGCTTCTGCTGGCTGCGATAGAGAACGTTCAACAAGTGAACAATAAGAAAATGGCGAAGCTCACCTTGGGCACGTTCATCACCGAGCTCGCAAAGTATCAGAACTACGACTCTTATGAAAATGATATCATCTATCCTAGTGTGGCGATGCAGGTTGAGATTCGGACATTTAACAATCAGAGTATTTCCATTCTGACTTTCATGAGGCCCTCAGACAAGAGAACGGCTGAGGCAGTTGAGGAAACAGACGACGACGAGACCGACGATGAGGAGAATGATGATGACGAGGATGATGACAAGGATAATGAGAATGAGACCATCGAAAACTTCGATCACGATGACTACGGAGAAGGGCTTGAGTATGGTGGGTATGGTGGTGATTATGACTGTGGGTATGGTGGCTACGGCGAAAGCCATGGTGGCTATAGTGGTGGATATGACGGAGGTGATTATGGCGGTGGGCCAAGCAACCGAAAATATTACTCTGACGCACAGTGGGGACAAACACGGAGTTTCCAGAAAAGCATCATGGAGCAGATGAGGCAGTTGAGTCTCAATCAGGAGAACCACGCCCGAGATGCTCGGCAAGATGCGTGGGAGATTCAGAATTCCCTTGCGATATTGGACGCTAATATGGTCGCAACGAATGCAAATCTAGCTCGCATGAACACCAATCTCGAGGTCAACTAGGCTCACCTCACCTCCCTCGACGGGCATCTCATGAACCTCGAGCATCGCTATCCACCACCACCTCTAGACCACATGGATTTTTAGGTGGGCCCATGCCCCAGTTTGTAAGTGTCTGTACTAAATAATTGATTCGGATTTTTGCATGTCTGAACTGTTCCTACCCCATTTATTGCTTATTTTGGTCAGCAACCAGGAGCTTGCTTATTTTTGGTTGCAGGGGGGGTGGGTAGGAAATCGACCTAATGGGTATCATCCGGTCGGATGGATAGTAGTATCCGACTGGATAAAACCTACTGTCCTCTTATTCGACTGGACAAGGATGATGACCGGTCGGACATATTAATTGCACTTCATCCGGTTGGACGAGTACTATATCCGATCGGATGACCTATCTGCCGCATGCATAATTCAAATCATTTTGGTTAATTTATTTACTTTTTGTCATTTTATTGCGTGACTACATACGAATTAACCAATTGCTTATGTCAGCCTTAGTTGAGATCATCCCCATGCTTATTTGTGTTTGTACTGGCTTGTCTGTCGAAATCATGTATTGTGTGACCTGTCGTTATAATATTTTGATCTTGTTTAGTGCAAAATTTTCAAAACCTACTTAGTCATTAGCAACTTTACGAATCTCTTGAAACTCGATCACCTCATTTTCAAAAGTCTGAATAAAACCCTTGTGAGAAGCCTTGTGTGTTTATCAACATTACATGTTGTGATTCGATAAGTGTTTTGAGAAGTCTCTAAGTCGCATGTGTACATTTGGTTTTAAAAATGACGATAGACAATTATAGGGTGGGAATTGGGGGTATACATAAAAAAAAAGAAAAAGAATAATAAAATAAAATAAAAAAATAAGAAGAAAAGAAATATAAAAAAAAGAGTTTAAGGGCGCTTAATCATAAGAGAATCTAGATGGTAAGGATAAAGCCTATTTATAAAGGCAAATGATTGAGCGCGTTTATTCAGTTTTGGGTGAGAAATAGCATTAGTTATAAAAGGCTAAGAATAGTGTTTTATGGTTGCTTTGGGAGGAATGAGGGAGCAAGCCTTGCTCTATGCTTAAAAAGTAGGGTTGAGTGAGTTATTGATTGTGTTTGTTCGCAAGTTAGCCCCACATATTTATATATGACATACCTTACCAAAGAGCCTACATTACAACCCTAGAAAGTCCTAATCTAATTCTTGGTTGAATGTGCACACATATGCGATGAACGAGTCTTTGATCTTCACGAGTCGTTGAATGCATGTTTATGATGATCCGAGCGTATACATTTACCTTTTGAAAAACACAAGCGAATGAGTGCACCATAATATATTTCCATTTTTTGAGGATGTATTCTTTTGATTTCAAGGTGAAATAGTAACACGAGCTTAACTTAAGAGTTTTCGACAAAAGTGTTTATATTTTCAAAACTATATTATTGCACAACATGACTCTTTTATCTAGCTACTTTCATGCTCACGTGGTTTTGATTCTTTCGTTTGTTCGAGGACGAACAAACTAATAAAGCATGGGGTGGTTGATTCGTACATTTTTGTTATGTTTTTGTACATATTTTGAGTCATGTTTGAGTCTTTTTACCGCCTTTCTCAGGTTAAGAGCAAGCTATTTTGCATGATTTTGCATTCTTTAGATTTTTCGCTTAACTTTTCAACTTTTTAATTAATAATTGGTCCTTTTGGACCATTTTTCCTATTTTTCTCTTTCAGCTAAATCACTTGACAAACCTGGGAGATGAAGACAAAGGAATCAGCACTCGAAATAACCAAATGAACACTTTTCTGATCGAATTAAGCAAATGACCGAATGGATTGACCTCCAAAACAAGCACCGGTCGGATAAGTGCTATGTCCGATCAGACAAGAAGGCAGAAACATTATCCGATCGGACTCAAGAACAATCCGATTGGACATATACGTTACAAATGCAGATTTTTGGGATTCGTCAGTTACGAAACGGCTCTTGGAACCTTAAGACTCAGAAAATCTCAGTGGAAACACATCCTTTCATCCTTAGACTGGATCCTATACCATTGGAAGAGAGAATTGACAACTTTCTCTTACCTTTGACTTAGAGCCCTTACGGCAAAAATCTGTAGAAGTTCGATTGGTTCGTGATATCCACTCGAGTCGGAGGCTCGAGACAAGCTTCCAGAATTCAGCGAGGTTCATCTCATCCTCAGAATAGCTGGAGTTAGCAGGGATTCATCGTAGTATCGTGGATAGTATTTTCTTGGGATTTTGTAAACTCTAAACCTTGATCTTTTTGAATAGTTTGGATTTCATGTTGGTAATTCTTGTTTGGATAATGATCTTGTGATATTGTGTTTGGATATTTTGTTTCGATCATTTATGATTAAAACTCTTGTGAACGATGTTGTGAAGATTTGCTTTGCGTTAATTAGTTGACCATATTATTTTGAATTGGATGTTTTGGTATGGTTTATTCTAATTATAATTTCATTCGGTTAACAGTTGGTGAATGCATTTTTATTGTTTGATGAAATGTCTGAATCATACTTGGTGGACCAATCTTTAGTTCAAGTTAGAATAGTTAATAGTTGAATTCGTGAATCTATTAAACAACTCTTGCGAAGATTGACACCCTCGTAGCAAGATAAGTTTCAAATCAAGTTATCCCAAATTAAGTTCTTTCAAAGTTTTCAAAAAAAAAAAAACGCCATTGATCGTGATTTTAGAACTTGTGTTTTTATTATAATAAACATCGTTGACTCCGTATTTCCACTCCTCGAGAGAATCAACCCGGTTTAACTTGCTAGTCTACAAGTGGCCCCGTTCTCTTACTGGCGAACTAACTTGTTTTCAAATATAGACGCGCATGTTTTAACTTGGATTTAATTTTGAATCACAAAAGTTCGGATCACCATGTCGCGCCCTGCCGCGCCCACCTGCTCAAAGCCTGCCGAGCGCGACAAAGCCCTACCGATTCCCATGCACCACGCCTGGCCATCACCGCCCAAATCACCCCACACTCGAGCCTAGGCATTCGATCTATCGCCGAATAGTCGATCGACTGACGTTCCAGTTGATCAGATGAGAACGCCCCGGATCGACTGCTCAGCAGAGAGCTCTCGTGCGCAGTGGCTGGCGCTTGCCGACTAGTCCCACCCGCTCCCGCGTGCAGCGCCCATCAGCTGTCGATAGATGCCCCCAACAGCCCGCACATGCCTGGCCACTCACGCCCAGCGCCGAGCCATATCGAGCCAAACCGAGCCTAATCGAGCAAAAAGACTAGCCAATGGTCTAGCATAACCATTTTGAATCAAATTTGGTCAAACATGGGAAATCCAAGCTTATAAGGCTTATTTGACCCAGTTACCCCTAATTTAACCTAGTATAAATAGAGAGACTTCTATCCTTAGAAAAGGATCCACTCTCCACCCAACTCTTGGGTTTTAATTTCTCTCTCTAGATCTTAGATTTAATTTCAAGCTTTTCCTTGGGTTTTTAAGCTCAAGAAGAATTCAAGTCATCACTTGGATCTTAATTTGGATTGCGATTTCATTCAAGTTTTCATTTCTCCTTCTTAATTCAAGTAAGTTTTTGTTTAATTTCTTTCTTGTTCTTCAATTTCAAGCTTGTTATTCAGTTTATGCGTTTAGCCTTAAATCTTAGATTTATTGTTAGATCTTGTGATTTGGATATTGAATCTAGGTGAATGACACACCTAGATCATAGATCGGGTCCTTGATCGTTTTTATTTTAAGTATTTCATATGCTTTATTTTGGATTTTACTTTCATGCATATTTTTATATTGAATCCTCGATCTACTCTTCGTTTCTAGTTATTTTTCGAAAAGTTTTTAACTTTCACGTCAAGTTTTATTTCTCTTTTTATTGGTGTTTTCAATTTTTGTTAATTTGCATGATTTTGAATTTCATGATCATGCAAGCATAGTTGTACCTTAGGTTGTTTTAGTTGTACTTTGTTGTTTCCTTGCTTTTTATTGCTTATTTTCACTATTGTATTCAATTTCAATACGTCATACGCATGAGGCATACGAAATACTTGCATTTACTTTCATTTTACTTCCTTTACTTGCTTTAATTTCGTTTATTTCCGTTTCCTCTTAATTTCAACAAGCTAAAAACACATAGATCATTATAATCAATTTAATTCCGATAATACCAAGCCATAAACCCTTATATTTTCATCACCACTAAAAATCTACAAATAAAATGGTGCCGTTGCGACTCGGCTTGGTTAAGGTTTTCGATTTGCTTATAGTTTCTTTGTGTTTCGAGCTTTCTTTTGTATTTGACGTCTTTATTGAGTTTATGATGGGAATGACTTAGGCCCAAGTGTTTGATGACCTTGAGTGTATGCAAGGTCATCAAACACTTGAGTGTATGCAAGGTCATCGAACACTTGAGAATGATATGGCGACTAATCTTCTGAATACTGGCCAGTTTCCCAACCCCAACGGGAAATCTCCATGGGTTGATCCTCAAAGCTCTAGTACTCTCGAGCCCGTTATTCATGTCGAGCCATCCCCACCAAGGTAACGCACAAATTCCTAATCCTTATGGAAATGGAGGTTACATTCCTAACGTGGGAGGGCATGGTGCAAACCATGTTGGGTATGGCGGCTTTATAAATCTGAATGGTCCGTATGAGGGTTATGGTGCTCCTAATCGATTTCCGAACATGCAGAATCTGAATCCCAGCCCGTATTGAGTTCCTCCTATTTATAATTTTAATCATGATCCAAATGTGAATTTCAACGGTCATGGTAGTGTTCAAGGTTATGGAGGTGTCGACACTAATTTTCACGAGGGCACTCCCTATCCGTTTGCTTTTTTTGGGGGTATGAGTCCTAAAGCCCCAAATGCCCCTCCCATTTTCTCTATGAGAGAAGTTAGTAAGGCCTTCGTGGGGGCGACTATTTCATCGTGCGTATCCATTCCTCCCAAGGTTATGGCTATCGATATCCGATCGCTTAATTTTGATCGGCTTCTGATATTTCATGGGTTTGCTAAAGAGGATCCTCTCCAATTCCTTTGGCAATTCTTATGGCAAGTCTCGAGTTCTCACTGTCCGAATATGATGAGTCTAAAGCATCTTCAACTCCGATGTTTTTTGTATGCTCTCCAAGATAAAACGTTGTCGTGTTTTATGAGTATCCCTTCCAATTCTATTCATACATGGGACGAGCTCTCGGCTATATTTTTAGATCATTATTATTCCGATGAAAAGACGGTCGAGTTGAGGATCAAGATTATATCGTTCAAGCAAATGAAAAATGAGCCATTTCACTCGACGTGGGCTCGTTTCAAAGATATTCTCTAAAGTTGCCCACATCATCGTATGGCAAAGGAGATTCTAATACAAAATTTCTATGAGGCGTCATACCCGTATTTCCAATATATGGTGGACACGTCGGTGGGAGGTAATATGAAGGATCAACCTCCATAAGTGGTTCACAAGATTTTCACCACGTTGGCCAAAAATTCTCAACCAAAATCTTCTCGAGTGATGTATTCTAATGTCAATGAAGTGAGTGAAGCTTCTTCCCCTAGGGAGCTTGAGTTGGAAAAGAAAGTGGCGGCTATGGAGGCTCAAATTGCTAAGTTGTCTAGCCCAAGCCCGGATCCCTTGTGTGCGTCGTGTGGAATAGTTGGTCATGATACCACGTATTATCCATCAATCCCTCTTTCTATATGCCGATGACTCAATCAGACGAAGTATGTAGGGTTTAAGGGTATCAAGCAGGACCCGGTGTTGCTAAGCCACCCTTTTCTCGTCCGCCGAATTACAATCCTCCTTATCATCTAAGTAACTGAAAGCATCCAAATTTCAGTTATGCCAATCCAAATGAGTGTGTTACTCCTCAAGTGGGTCGGTCTCGTTCGCCTATTTCGATGAATGCTTCTACTCCACCTTCCGATCCAAATCTCATGATCATTATGCAAAAATTGCAATCATTTTCCATTACGTTGTCTTCGTTCGATGCTAAGTTCAGTGCTCTTTAGACTACAACCAACGGGTTAAACACTAAGACGGGGCAATTAGCAAGTGATGTGAATATGCTCAAGCAAGCTCATGAGAAAGGAAAATTACTAAGCCAACCTTCGCAAGCTCATGCGGTCACGGTCCTTGGAAGTGGTGGGGTGGTTGATAATATGGATCCCCCACCGTCCGAGGGGGAGGTGGTTTCTATCCTGATTGTTTTTACTCTTCCCGATTCTACGCCCGTGGGTCCCACTTTAGCAAGGAACTTCCGTTGGCCTACTCAAGTCCTCAAATCCCTAAAATTCACTAATTTCCAAGACCTCCATGCCTTATCCATACCGTCTACAAATTGTTATGAAGGACGATCAATTTCAAAAGCTCCATGGTTTATAGTCCAACGTATTAGATGCCATCCGGAATTTGCCCAAGGAGCTTTCTTCCAAAATGCTTGAGAGTGCTATGAATGGGATAATATATCTATCTAACGAGGCAAGTGTGGTTTGTGAACCTTCTCTCTTGGCTCTTAAGAAGGCGTATCCCAACTCATTTTGTATTAATATAACACCAGGGAATGGTAAATTCACTACGAGCATGCTTGATTCCGGGGCGGGTGTTGATTTGATGCCATTTTTGATATACAAATAATTGGAACTTCCTCCTTTACAAGAGACACGCATTTGCTTACAATAGGCCAATCGGTCGATTAGACACCCAAAGGGGGTAGTCAAGGATGTTCTTGTTCAAGTCGGTAGGATTGTGGTTCCGGTAGATTTCATGGTGTTGGGTGTGGGCATGTGAAAAATGATGGAGCCGACCAAACTATCTTTCTAGGCCACCCATTCATGGATACAACTCAATGTTTGATAGACGTTGGGAAGAAGAATCTCACATTGTCCGTAGCGGGTGACACGGTCACATTTTCTATTGCTAACTTGTCATCGATTCCATCAAGCGCCTTCTATGCGGATTGCTTACATATTGATGTGATTCACGAGTTGGGTAACCAAGTTTATATGGAGGAGGAGAGCAACGAGGAGGAGTTTGACCCGGGAGCTTGTGTTGAAGGTTATAATGAGGGAAATGAGGCCTTTGTTCGTAATGGTGATCTAATTATGTTTCAATGTCCCAAAGGGTTTGGTGAAAAGGATTGTTTATGTGTCGTTGAGGGCAACGATAATATTTTAGAGGGAGAGGTGGATATTGTTGATGATGGGTTTAAAATGAAACCCATTTACAAGATTGAAGGTCATCTTGAGGAGATCGTTGAATTGCTCAAATTAATCCCTAATGAGGTAAAGAGGAGGCACAAGCCTGAGCTTAAGCCTCTCCCATCTCACCTCAAGTATGACTACTTGGGAGAAGAGGAGAGCAAACCGGTTGAGTTCGAGCATGAAGCTTTTTGGGCGATAGAAGTTGCGAATATGGACTTGAAGGAGGCCGGGCATGAGAGAATGTTGAGAGTGGTGGATTTAGACGAGTTTTGGAACTTTCAATGTGAAAATACTCATATCCACAAGGAAAGAGCGCAACAAAACCATAACGAGAGGATAGTCCTAAAAGAAATTGAAGTCGGTATGCTCGTCTTGCTTTACGATTTTGGTTTGGCCTTATATCCCGACAAGATGAAATCTAAGTGTATGGAGCCATATGAAATTGAAGAAGTGAATCCGAGTGGGGCGGTGACCTTCATCGACCCTAAGACTCAGCACGATCCCAAGTTAATGGTCATCGGGTCAAGCCTTGTCGTGACGATTTTCTCTTTCCACCATGAGCAATAAGGGAGTTCGTCAAGCTAATGACGTTATACAAGCACTTCTTGGGAGGCAACCCATGCTCTTTTCATTTATTTCTTTTATTTTACATTTATTTCTTTCTTAATTTCTTATTATATAAAAACCCAAAAACATTCAAAATTTGATTTTTTTTTTAAAACATTTGTGTTGTGTTTTGGTTCTTTTTAATCCTTGGTTTTGTTTTGATTTATGTGCATATTTTCTTGTGTTTTTGATTCCGTTTGATTCTTTTATAGTGTTTTGGTTTCCGACTCCAACCTTGGTCGATTTGATAAGTTGATAGCGTTCATGGAGCCGGGAGAAACACGCCATGTTTGGTTTTTGCTTGGATTACTTGGATGCTTAAGTGAACCCCCACCGAGTTTGACCCAAACTCGCTTGGTTAAGGAATCTTCTATCTCACCCTCCTTTTACTTGATTTTCATTAAAATGCAATAAGGGCATTGCATGGTCTAAGTGTGGGGTGGGTAAGTGGTTAGGGTCTGGGTTTTACAAAGCATGATTTGTCTTTCTTAACTCGAGTCTTGGCGAATTGACGCTTACTAATTGCGCATTTATATGGTTGAGTCATTTTTGTGTCTTTTGTATCTTTATTACATTGTTAAGAAATCACCATATGCTTGGAAGATTGAATAGTTTACTTGTCGGGTCTTTGGATGTATATGCCTTCTTGTGTAAGGAGTTGAATTTTTGTGCTTCGTCCAAAACCCGCACACACACACACACACACACACACACACACACACACACACACACACACTCACACACACACACACACACACACATATATATATATATATATATATATATATATATATATATATATATATATATATATATATATATATATATATATATATATATATTATATATATATATATAATTAACATTTACTCGTGAAAAGATTTTAAAGCTCTAAAAGCTCTTTTGATTTTGTTTTCAAAACCCGGTGCAAACTAGTAAGTAGCCTTGTATATCGGTTTTGCTTGTATTTTTATGGAAATTGCAATGAGGTTGGCTTGATTTTTCTCGTACATGATTGAATTTGGAAATAACCTTGAGGGCACATATATCACCCTTATTCCGTCCATATCCAAATATATAAGCTACTTAAAAATCCCAAATGAACCACCTTGAGCCTATGCCCCGTTTCTTGTTAGCCGAGCTCGATTTTAGCTCTTACATTTTTATAAATTGTAAGGTGAGAGTATATGTTGTTTAGTTGACTAGAAATGTGTGGGAAATCAATTGTGGGTTATGGGTTTTGAGTTTCTTACAAAAAAAAAAAAAAAAGAGAAAAAGGAAAAAAAAAAAAAGAAGAGGAATAAACCCTAACATAAATCATGAAAAGTGATAAAGCGTGCATTAAAGTGAAAAGCCTAATGTTCAAAAAGGTTAAGTTTAGTAAAAATAAGCGAATTCAAAAAGCTTCTAAGTTTAATGAAATAAAGTCGGAAAAGTGTGTGAGTGTACGAAATGGTTTTGAATGAAAGTTTGGTAATTTAGGAAGGGTGAAGCGATTATAAGCTTCGAGTTCTAGAAGTTAGGGTTTCATATGTTATTGATCATATTTGATCGTGTGTTAGCAACTATATCCAAATATTCCATACCTTACCAAAGAGTCAACATTACAACCCAAGTAAAGACCACTTTTGATTCTTGTTTGGTCATGTACAATGGGCGATTTTGAGTTCCCAATTTGTGAAATATTGACAAGTTGCATGCATTGTCCGACTTGAGCGTATACACGTCCCATATAAAATAAACACTTGAGTGAATTGAGCAAACACCCTCAAAATTTCATTTGAGAGGAAGTCATCGATTTGGTTTTTATTTGAGAAAGAGTAATACAAGCAATGCTTGGCGATAACGAGTTTATGTTGATACTTTCTTCATATTAATTAGGATAAGCACAAGGACTTTCCTTTTTGCATAATGTTCATGCATGTACATTCTCGATTCTTTTCGTTGTTCGAGGACGTACAAAACGATAAGTGTGGGGTGGTTGTTTTGCATGTAATTGTGGTATTTTTCTCGTATTTTTAATTAGGGTTTAGTGTCATTTATAGTGATTTTGAGTCGAGTTTCGTTAGGTTATTAGGTTATTTTATTGTTTTATTATTTTTCGTGTTTCTTTTTGATTTTATACTTAATATGGTTAAATGGTCTCAATTAATTTGTGGATGGGTGTGATTTTTGCTAGATTTTAACAAGAAAGCGAAAGGAAGGTGAGATTGGTCCTTGACGCACGAGCTGATGCAAGCCAAGGCAAGTTGCCCGTGCCCGAGTGCGTGTAGCCCCCGACGCCTGCCGACCAGTCCCGCCCGCTCCCACGCACAGCGCTGCCGAGCCCTGCCGACCATGCCGAGCCCTGACTCACGCACCTGCTCAAAGCCTGCCGAATGCGTCAGAGCCCTGCCGAGTCCCGCGCACCACGCCCGGCCATCACCGCCCAAATTACCCCACACCCAAGCTAAGCCAGTCGATCGAACGCCGACCAGTCGATCGACTGAGAACACCCCGGATCGTCTGCTTAACAGAGATCTCCCGCGCGCAGCGCTTGGATCCTGCCGACCAGTCCCGCCCGCTCCCGCGCGCAGCGCCCAGCAGCCCGCACACGCCCGGCCACTCACGCCCAGTGTTTTGCATGTAATTGTTGTATTTTTCCTTGTGTTTTTAGTTAGGGATTAAGGTTTTTCTAGTAGTTTTGAGTCATTTTTCGTTAAGTTTTTAGGTCATTTTTCTTGTTTTATTATTTTTCGTGTTTCTAGTTAATTTTATATTTATTTTGGTTAAATGGTCCGATTAACTTGAGGTTTGTGGTAAATCATTGTTTTTTCATGGTTTAAATTCCCATTTTATTGGTGAAGGCATCGAGGCCCAAATATCGAACCGAGCCGGTCCGAACCGAGCTTTCCTGTGCACAGCTATCGAGACCTACCGGTAGCTGCCGAGCGAGCCTGCCAAGGCCTGTCGGCAGCTACCGAGCGCCCACCTGCATCGCTGCCGAGAGGATCTGCCCGCGTCGGACGACGTTTGCCGGGAGCCGCCTAGAGCTGTCGAGAGCCGTGCGCGTCGATGTTGAGGCCTGCCGGTGTCGGTCAACACAGGGTCGACGCCAACTCTCTGTTACGTCGATCCTTCCGAGCTTTGATCGATGCCCCGTGCGCATTGCTGCCGAGCTGCCGAGCCACACTGCCTAGAGCTGCCGACAGCGGTCGGCCACGCCTGCCGAGCACTGCTGATCCATGCGCACCAACTTCGGCCGGTCACGCCCAAACCACATTTCCCTCGAGCCAACTCGAACCAAACTGAGCCAGACCTTGCCTAGGTGGACCATTTCGGGTCAAAGTGGTCAAAACATGGAAATTCAAGCTCATATGGAATAATTGACCCATTTACCCCTAATTAACTTGTATAAATAGACATACTCCTTTGATTAGAAAACAGACCTCTTCCCAACCCAAGCTTGGGTTTGAGATTTATTCTCTCTAGCTCTTAGACTAAATTTTCAAGCTTTTTGCCTTGGGTTTATAAGCTCAAGAAGGATTCAAGTACTCCATTGGATTTTTAATTCCTTGCAATTTCAATCAAGCTTTTGGATTCTCTCTTTAATTCTATTAAGCTTTCTTTCAATTTTATGCCTTTTGCCTTAGCTCTTTAATTTCTTGCTTGATCTTGTGAATCGTCCATGGAATCTAGTTGAGTGACACATCTCGATCATAGATTGAGGCCTAGATCGTTTAATTTCACGCAATTTCATATGTTTCATGCATTTTCTTCATTTTTATGCCTTTTGTCTTAGTACCTTGAATTCATGTTAGATCTTAAGAATTGGCTATGGAATCTAGATTAGTGACACGTCTAGATCATAGATCGGGTCTTGGATCGTCTTGAATTTTGAGTTTTTCACATGCTTTATTTTGAATTAAATTTTTGTGCTTTTTTTCATGCTTAATCTTAGATCAATGCTTTGTTGCTTGTTGTCTTTCATAAAGTTTCAAACTCTCCCGTCCATTTCATTGCTTTATCCATTCATGCTTTCAATTCATGTTATTTGCATTATTCAAGTTTTTATGTTCATGCAAGCTTAGTTGTACGTTGTGCATGCATGCTTGTACTTGGTGAAACATGCTTGTTTTTAATTATTTTCATTATTGCTTTGCATTTCCATATTGAGGCATACGACCAAGGCATTCTACCCACTTGCTATTTCAATTTCTAAGATAGTTTAGCTAGTTTAATTGCTTTATTTTTATTTTTATTTTATTTCTTCAAGCTACAAACACATTGAATTCGAATCGAATTCCGATAATATCAAGCCAATGAAACCGATGATTTATTCATCACCACGAAGACTCTTCTAACAAAATGGCGCCGAGCCATATCGAGCCAAACCGAGCCCAATCAAGCCAAAAGACTAGCCAATGGTCTAGCATGACCATTTTGGATCAAATTTGGTCAAACATGGGAAATCCAAACTTATAAGCCTTATTTGACCCATTTACCCCTAATTTAACCTAGTATAAATAGAGAGACTTCTTTCATTAGAAAAGGATCCACTCTCCACCAAACTTTTAGGTTTTAATTTATGTCTCTAGATCTTAGATTTAATTTCAAACTTTTCTTTGGGTTTGTAAGCTCAAGAAGAATTCAAGCCATCACTTGGATTTTAATTTGGATTGCAATTTAATTCAAGTTTTTGTTTCTCCTTCTTAATTCAAGTAAGTTTTTTCTTAATTTCTTTCTTGTTCTTCAATATCAAGCTTGTTCTTCAATTTATGAATTTTGCCTTAGCTCTTAGATTTATTGTTGGATTTTATGATTTGGTTATGGAATATAGGTGAGTGACACACCAAGATCATAGATCGGGTCCTTGATCGTTTTTATTTTAAGTATTTCATATGCTTTATTTTGGATTTTATTTTCATGCATAGTTTTATGTTGAATCCTAGATCAACTATTCATTTCTAGTTATTTTTCGAAAAGTTTTTAACTTTCACGTCAACTTATTTTATTGCTCTTTCTATTGGTGTTTTCAATTTTTGTTGATTTGCATGATTTTAAATTTCATGATCATGCAAGCATAGTTGTACCTTAGGTTGTTTTAGTTGTACTTTGTTGTTTCCTTGCTTTTTATTGCTTATTTTCATTATTGCCTGCAATTTCAATACGACATACGCACGAGGCATACGAAATACTTGCATTTACTTTCATTTTACTTCCTTTGCTTGCTTTAATTTCGTTTATTTCCATTTTCTCTTAATTTCAACAAGATTAAAACACATAAATCTCTATAACCATTCGAGTTCCAATAATACAAAGCCATGAACCCTTATATTTTCATCACCACTAAAATCCTACAAATAATTATCGAGCGGGATTTTCATCGGTAAATCACTAGACCCTCGAATTAATATTCCCTCAGTAATACCGAGAGTAATATAACCCTCGGTAAAACAAAAATACATAGGAATGTTTCCTTCAGTATTACCAAGGGCAGTATTGCCCTCGTCTCTTTTTCTTCGACAAATTAATGAGGAAACATTTATCCCTAGTTTTCTTTATTTTAGATTTTATTTAAATTATTATTATATTACCTTTTCTTTTTATATAAAACACCAAAGATTATTAAAAACTGAAATAAAACACAAATAGATTAAACACGTTTTGAATTACCCAAAAGTAAAAGTTGATCAAATTTACTAAATCAATCGCATTCAATAAATGTCAGAATATATCACAAGTTTACAAAAAACATCGGAGGAGTACTATGTCCGGGGGGTGCGGGTGGGGAATGTTGTTGCTGCTTGTACTGCTGAAAAGCTTCCAATATCTTGGTCATTTCTGCGTTCCTCTCTCTTGATGATCTCATTTCATGGCCTCTAGTTACTCTTGTTGTGTCTGGAGTCCTATCATACTGGGAGGAGGAAGAAGCACCGCCCTTACAACCTTCGAAGAAACCACCAACTTCCCAAAGCAGTCGGTGCTATAATGGTAACCCTTGTTCAACCTAGGGACGTCAAGATAAACAAGGGGGTCAACCTCATTAACTCAATCTTATGATGAAGCACCTACCACATCCAGAAGTCTCTGGTACTCCTGAAATACAAACTGTTAGTAAATTCCACATTTATATGAAAATAAAAAAATAAGTTAATTTATAAATATTTAGCATAAAATATACTTAGATTGGTAGTTACAGATCTCGTATCAACCCACGTGCCATCAGCCTTCTTGTGCGTAGGTACTAAATGCTCATATGCACTGGCCAGCTCATCCGTCTCCCGTTCTTCTATTCAAAGGAAATTATTACGTAATTAACATCAAATAATTAAATAAATAATGTCTTAAGATGTAAAATTACTTAAAATATTATAATAATAACTAATCACAGATCAGACCCCCCGATATGCTTCGATATCCCTTTACCCTGGCCAGTAGGCTCGCTCCGCTTGTTGATGCTGCACAGGTCAAACCTCTTCTTATTTTTGGGCTTATCCCTCTCTACAGTCCGTGCCCTAGTTGAGCGCATGATAGATATAATAAAATTATTAATCATGTATAATATTAAAAAGTTATAATTTACTACAAAGAAAAAAATCGCTTACCTCTAAACGTCCTCGTCAATGAGATTCAGCCTTGAACCAGTCTAATCACATGTATACTTATACTCATTCATCCTCTTCCCATACTTTTACCCCACCCCCCTGAAAATTGCCTTCATCGCATTGCAATCACTATACAGAACCGTCTCGCACTATAACAATCCTACAAAACAAAAAAATCATAATTTAATTGATATACGATTCTAAAGTTACATTAATAAATTTACACAGGGATGAATTATTTACCTGAAACATATTCCACCACAACTCACGCATAGGCTTAGAGACCTTTATAAACTACCACCCGGCAAGATGGAGACTCCATGATGTTGCAATAGACATTGGTCAGTTTGATTGACTTACTATGAAGTTTGTAATTATGCTTATGGTTAATAATATTATTTAATAAAAATAATGATTAGAATTTTATAACTATTAATTTATTTACTGCTTATCCCCGATGAGATAAACCATGTATCGCCCATCTGATGGAGTTGACATCTGCCGATATATTCCGGCATCATACCGCATTGGTGCAGCTATATTTGGTGGAGTCAATGATGGGTTTGAACCAATACCCACTTAGTTGTTGCCATAATTACCTGAGTGATGAGGTGTCAAGGAGGATAACGATCTGTGGGTAGTCCTAATGATTGACGAGACCCAGACCGCATCCATGACCCCTCATAATCTGATTAAAGAATATATATATAATATGAGCACTTATAATATTCAAGTACATCAACAAGTTAAAATTAGAGCATTAAATCACTCGACCATTTTAAAAGATCCGTGTATAAACCATTTAGTTAAAAATAGGTGCATTTTACAATACGAGTATTTTACACACATTTCAACCACATCGTCTTCCTTTTAAACTAGTCATCAGAATTGACACTTTCACTATAAAGTTATCATCGAACTCAACTTCGTATGTATCTTGATTAGTGAGTAACTCATATTTTGTATCATCATCTTCCTTGTTACCAAGTTCATCCACGTCATTATCAATAGAGTCGTGCAGTTGGAAATCAGCGCCATTTAATTGTATCGAATTATGTGTATCTACATCATTCTCTTGAAGTGATTCCTCTGGTAGAGGCTCGATGAACTCAACATTTCATCTGGCATTGATTTTACAAATTGCCCCTAGTCCAACTTGTCTCATTCCAAACTTAGATACACACGATAGTAAACTTGTACAACCTAGGCAGTAAGTGCAAAAGGTTCATATTAGTTAAATGTACAATTGTGATTGATATCAAAAAAGCTATAATGAGGATGGACATTTGTGCCTGCAGGAGTTGGATCAAACCAGTCACATTTGAACAATATTGTGTTTTCTCCATTCGCCCTGTGTATTTGAGTTTAACAATTTTTATGAGATGACCATAAAATCCATACTCAGTTGCTCCATAGTACGATCCTTTAATACAAACACCACAACTCATAGTTGATTTGTTAGATCTATATTGAATGTGTGATACCTATAACCATTTATCTTACAGCCAGTATACATTTCACACAATGTGATGTACCCTCTACTAGGCTCCTAATGTTCACGCCGGTAACATTATTTGAAGGATCTATAATCTATAACGTTGAAAATCATTTTTAATTTAGGAAATAGATTAGATAATCACAAATGGTATTTAAATGACATGCATCTCAGTATGAGAAACTTACGTAAAATTTTGAACTAGTCGGCAAATTCATATTTTAATACTTTTCGTTAAGCCTATCATTTGTAATGTTTGGTTAGAGATGTTGGATGCTTTTCAAGTAAATACTACATCATATACTAAAAAAGTGGGGATAATTATTTTTTGCCCTCCAATGTATGCAGTTTTTTTTCACTTTGCCCCCCAAAGTATTTTTTGTTCCATTTTGCCCCCTGATGTACAATAATTTCCGACGTTGCCCCTCAAACTTTATTTCCGGCGGAATATTCCTTCTAAGTTCCATCAACGGGCAGTTGGGGGCAAAGTGAAAGAATTTTATAGTTTGGGGGGTAAAGTGCAAAAAAATCTCATAGCTTGGGGGGCAAATTAAAAAAATATAAATATTAAAATTTTGTTTAAAAATTTTATATTTGAAAAAGATATATAATTTTTATCTTATACTCACACACACAAAGTTGTCAATACAATTCCAATTTAAAAAGAAAACCCATAAAAATCTCCAATTAATATTTATAATTTTCTAAATATAAATATTGTCAATACATCTTTTATATTATTAATTTTGAAACACATGACTAAGTATTATGTCAATTATTATGATACGAAAAATAAAATTATCATTCGATATTATTATTTGTATAAAAAAGTGTGATTAAATACTATATTAATCATGAGTACATTAATTATTATATAAGGTTATAATTATTGAATGATTAATATAATTAAAATATTATTTTTATACAAATAATAATATCGAATGATAATTTTATTTTTCGTATCATAATATTATAATGCATATACGAAATACACCTTTATTTTGTTTTGTTCAATCATAATACATAATAATATATTATTATATTACTTAGCCTAATAATTTACATAATACTTAGTCACGTGTTTTATATTTAATAATATAAAAGATGTATTGACAATATTTATATTTAAAAAATTATAAATATCAATTGGAGATTTTTTATGGGTTTTTTTTTTAAAAAAAATTGGAATTGTATTGATAACTTTGTGTGAGTATAAGATAAAAATTATATATATTTTTCAAATATAAGATTTTAAAACAAAACTTTAATATTTATATTATTTTAATTTGCCCCCCAAACTATAAAAATTTTTGCACTTTACCCCCCAAACTATAAAATTCTTTCGCTTTGCCCCCCACCTGCCCGTTGATGGAATCTAGAAGGAATATTCTGCCAGAAATAAAGTTTGGGGGGCAACGTCGAAAATTATTGTACATTAGGGGGTAAAGTGGAACAAAAAATATTTCGGGGGGCAAAGTGAAAAAAACTGCATACATTGGGGGGCAAAAACAAAAATTATCCCAAAAAAGTGAGAATAAAAGTTCTAGTGTATTATATATGCATTTACTCACAAATTTAAAAATAGAATCTATACCTAACATATTCTTGGACCTCATTGCAATTCAATAAGACGTACATGCTTGTGGCGTTGTATTATGGTTTCTTCAGGATTGTTTTCCCTTTGTTTTGAATGTTTCACCAGATTTTCTAAAGACCATGAGAATTTTAACATCGTCATCTACACCATCCCAACCATCACTCTTTCTAGGAAAAATTGTTCTTTTAGTTAGCACGTGGTCTTCAAGATAGTATGAACTAAAAGTTGATACCTTTTCAACCAGATATGCATTTGCTATCGGCCCTTCAGCACTCACATTGCTTTTCACATTTTTCTTTAGTTTGCAAAAACATCTCTTGAATGAGTACATCCATCTACATTGTACTAGACCAGCAATTCTCACGTCATACACTAAATGAATGGGTTGATGCTCCAATGAGTTAAAAAAATTATGAGGGAAGATCATTTCTAGTTGGCATAAGATTAGCGGAATGTCACATTCTAGACGACTCATATCTTCGGTCCCAATGGCTGTTGACATGAGGTCCTTAAATAACAAGCTCAATTCAGTGAGAGTCTTCCACACATATGGAGGAAGTAGTTTATGAAAGGCAATGAGTATCAACCTTTGCATGAATATATGACAATCATGGCTTTTCATACCGATCAACCTCAATCCCTTCTTGTTGATGAAAACCCCAAGTTTGATGCGTACCCATCTAGGAACTGAAGGTTTCAAGCCCATTCGCATAACGTACTTTTCGACAACTTATCAAGCGTGTAACAAGCTTTGGGGAAATTTCCTGATCCATCTGGCGCCAGCTCCAAATGATTACAATATTCATTCAACTTTTCCCTTGATTTTAAGATTGTCCTTCGTCTTTCCTTTGACATTCATCACCGTGTTGAATATATTGTCAAAAATATTTTTGTCTATATGCATAACATCCAAATAGTGGTGAATTAAATTTGTGCTCTAATATGGCAAATCCCAAATTATGCTTCTTTTCCTCTAACCAGACATTTTAGATATTCAGACATTAACGAGTACTGTATCTAGTTCAATTACTTTCAGAAGCCTCAATCTTTCTATCTGTGCCAAAATCATTATACTTGATTAGACGTTTTGGAGTCTTGACTAATTATCTTTTGTGAAAACATCATTTATCTTTTTAAAAGCGATGACGACATTCAAGAAGTTTTTAGAGATTGTTGAACCAAGATTGATTCTCAATGCACTTAAGAATGAAGGCATCTGAGCATTCGTACAGTATGGGTAAGCCATTCGACCAATTGTACTCCAACTAGACAACATAGAATACACAGAAACACTGCTAATTGTCCACATAAGGGCTGCTCACAACTGAAAGTTTTGTTTTTTTCAGAGATATCACTAGAGGAAACACCAACCGTCCACAACTAATTTAACTTGGAAATTAGAGGTTGTAGAAATACATCTAGTTTATCCTTTGGACTTTTGGACACTTATAGAAAACCACTGAGGATTATGAATTGTTCTTTGATGCACATCCAGGGAGGCAAGTTGTAAGGTATAACTATAACAGGCCACGGGAAATATTGTGCATCAACACTTCCAAATGGTTGGATCCCTTGTGCATAAAGACCCAATCTAAAAGTTTTGAGTTTTGGCTGCAAAATTTAAATAGCTTGGTTGAAGTATTTCCAAACTTCTAAGTCAGATGGGTGGTGCATAATACCATACTTAACTACATGTTTAACATGTCACCTCATGTCATTTGCAGTCGCCTTAGATATGTTCAACCTCTGTAGATGTGGAGTTTAGTACATCTTTATACGTTACATGAGCCTTCTGTCGTTTTACATTACCATGAGATACGGGTTTAAACTGAGGTTCATTACAAAATTTACAAATGGTTAGCTCATAATCGTCTCCAGTAGATCATATAATTATTCTAGCAATAATCTATCTTCTTGATCGGTAAGCCCTAATAACTTCTTACTGTTATAAAAGTTAAAAGGTACGAGATTGTTTTTTGGTACAATCTCTTTAATTAATTCAGTTAGTTGATCATAATATTTTTGAGACATGTGGTTCTATAACTTCAAATTCATGACATGGGAAACTAGAGACAACTAAGTATGTTCCTCGCACCCAAAACTCAAGGCCTGGTTTCTAACTTTCAACATATCATAAAACTTTTGGGCCTTAGGGTTCAGCGGCTCCTTTATATCGCCAGCCACGTTAAAATCGAGACTAGATGCATCTTGAACCATAATGATGTACATTTTTGATGATTTTTTAGGATCGGTGTAAGAGGGTCCTCTAGCGTGAATATTGTGATGGCAACGTGTGGCAGCTAGATGTCGTTCCCCGTGGTAAGTCCAAATATAGTAATTCGGTTTGAATCTGTATCTAACTAGGTGATACTTGATCTCGTTGATGTCGAGAAGCCTATGATTCCTACATATATTATGATTACAATAATACTTCAACCTCTCTCCATTCTTATGTTTAGAATTTGCTTGAGAAAATTCAAAGAAACTCTCAACCTCGTCCACGAATTGTGGGGATAGTAAGTCATTGACCATTTATTTTTAAATCCAACTATGATACGAGCTCATCTTATATTTTTGATTGTTGTTTAAGCAATTTATTTATTGAGTAACAAGAAGTGGGTTCCCATATACATAACGATTGAATTATTAGTAAGAGCCCTATCCCATTCAATATGTGACATTCATTAATACGATATCTTAGCATATGAACTTTGTTGGCCTAAAAATTTCGGCAGTATCTCCCCTAAATTCTCTAAGTACACATATATTATAGTGTACCCAAGAAAAAAAATAGAGTTACTAAAACCAAAATTTATAAATCAACAAAACACATATCATATTACAATCACGTCCTCAAATAGTCCAAATAAGTGCACAATTCAAGATTCAATGTTAAAGTCTCTATTTGATACTAAATCTCGAACAGGTCGTATTTGAGAGGATATGCATGAAAAAGAGAATTAAGAAATTTTAAACTCCGATATTGAAGGGACAAAACCTCCCGGCTGGCGCAGTACACCACATCATAAACTCCCGACGTCACCATATACCACAAAGCCAACAACTAATCACTAATTTCAAAAACCACAAGTTTTTTTTTTTAAAATTTTAAAATACATTATTAGAGAGACAAAACCTCTCGTCCGGCACTGTACTCCACGTCATTAACTTCCGATTTCACAATATACCACAAAACCAAAAACCAATCACCACTTTCAGAAATCACAAGTTTTATAAAAAAATAAAAATCCTTTATTGGAGGGAAAAATCCTCCCGACCGGTGGCGTACACCAATTCATAAACCCCTGATGTCACCATATACCACAAAATCATCAACCAATCACCAATTTTGAAAACTCAAGTTTTTTTAATAAAATATAAAATCCGTTATTGGAGGGACAAAATCTCCTGGTCGGCACCATACACCACGTCACCATATCACACAAGAAATAATCACAAAACCAACACCGACCAATTAAAACACCAACAACCAATCAACACATCAATATATCCACAATAATTTATAAATAAAAAATAGTTCAGTAATTCAACAATACATACATGATTGAAATCCTAATAAATGAATATATCCATAATAGAAACCTAATTTAATCATAATTAGGTAATTAAACAATAATTTATTCCTAATTAGACAATAAACCAATAATTTAATCATAATTACTTAATATATCCCTAAGTGAGTCATAATTATATAATTAATCCCTAATTGAACCTAATTGCACAACAAAACCCTAATTAGGTAATTAACCCACAATTTAATCCTAATTGGGTAATTAACCCACAAATAGGGATGACAATTTAGGCCCGGCCTGCCCCGACCCGCCCTGTCCAGAGACATTTGGGGCGCCCCGCCCCGCACAATATTTTTATTTTTTAAAAATGTTTTTATATGTATTATACATTTAATTTATATGATTATTTATATTTTTATAAACTTAATATTATATTTAAAATTTATACATTGACAATGATATATTTCTTTAAATAATATACATTAATAAAATAATATAAATGATAAATAAACTTATAAATAAGCTAATAAATGTATAATAATTTTTTTTGTTGGTTTATTGTTGTTTTTATTAAATTTATAGTCTTATGTTTAATTTTTATAGTAACATTTTAATTTTTTGTATTAATAATAATTGATATTTTATAATTAAAAATAAAAATCTTATATAGGCGGGTCGCCCCGCGACCCGTGACGGGCTTCCCCGCCTCGACCCGTGAGGTTGACAGGGAAGGTCCGGGTCTCGTAGTAACCGACCCGCCCCATTATCATCCCTACCCACAATTTAATCATAATTACTTAATTTTCCCCTAAGTGAGTCATAATCATATAATTAACACCTAACTAAGCTTAATTGCACAACAAACCTAATCTAATCCTAATTATGTAATTAAACACTAATGTAATCATAATTAGTTAATTAACCCATGGTTTAATCATAATTGCGTAATTTAACCCTACGCGAGTCATAATTACATAGTTAATCCCTAATTTAACTTAATAGCACAACAAACTCCAAATTTAGTCCTAGTTAGGTAATAAACTTATAATTTAATCCTAATTAGGTAATTAACTTACGATTTAATCATAATTGATTAATTTACCTTTAAGCGAGCCACAATCACATAATTAACCCCTAATTTACATAATTGCACAACAACCCCTAATTTAATCCTAATTGGGCAATTAACCCATTATTTAGTCCAAATTAGGTAATTAACCCACAATTTAATCATAATTGCTTAATTTATCCTTAATGAGTCATAATTACATAATTAATCCCTAATTTAACTTAATAGCACAACAAACTCCAAATTTAATCCTAGTTAGGTAATTAACCTATAATTTACCCCTAATTAGGTAATTAACTTACGATTTAATCATAATTGCTTAATCTACCCTTAAGTGAGCCACAATAACATAATTAACCCCTAATTTACATAATTTCACAACAACCCCTAATTTAATCCTAATTGGGTAACTAACTCATTATTTAGTCCAAACTAGGTAATTACCCCACAATTTAATCATAATTGCTTAATTTGTCCCTAATGAGTCATAATTACATAATTAACCCCTACTTTAACTTAATTTCACAATAAATCCTAACTAAATCCTAATTAGGTAATTAACCCATAATTTAGTCCTATCTCAATCTCTAATCCTTAAATCAATAATAACCTTAATCTCAAACCCTATTCCCTAATAACTAATTTCAACCCTAATTTAAAATCAAACATAATTCAAAGCTAATTTAAATCAAACATAAACCTTAAAAACTCTAATCCAAAGCTAATTAAACCCTAATTAAAAATCTAAACCTTGATTTATTTAAATCTAGGAAAAAAAATCCCATCGGCAGAGTTGGACCAGCGAGCGGTGGCTGGAAGTGACTCTGGACGTTGGGGAATTGCGGCTGCGACGGTGGCGGTGGCGTCAATTTTCGAACCAAGTAGCAGAAGCGGGAAGGGCGACACTTTGCAGGGACGACTTCTCTCTCTCTCGCCATATCAGATACAAATTATACACTTTTTCTCATCTGTACCACAAAAATAATCTCAAAAAAAAAAAAAAAAAGCGGCGAAGAAGAAAAGAGAAGGAGAAGGAGAAGGAGTAGTC
>BMAC01001511.1:17208-39339 GCA_014905375.1 Phtheirospermum japonicum
TAACTTCATCAGGACCATACCTATGCAACTAGCATGGGATAAAAGATATGGAATGCCAATAAGTATAAAAGATATTATTACGAATAAAAACCGATTGTTTTACAAGAGAATGGTCAGACCACAGCCACAAGTTGGCTTGTTGGTCACCTTATTCTAACAGAAATATCTAAATTGATTTTACCTTGAACTCCCTTTGAAAATGTGATCCAATCAAGAAAAAACTATCTAGAAACCTATTGACCAAGGGTACTAATTTTATCATAGCCTTCTTTTCTAGAAGGCCAGAAAAATAAATGGGATCCAGAGTTAAATGACATCTTATGAGAAATACATAACAAAATTTCCAAAATTTAATAACGCCTGTTTGTCAGTTCAAATGATAGCTGAGCTACCAAATGACAGGTGGCGACATGTCTTCAACGCAAATTTTAATTCGATTGCGATTAGCGAGATAAGGGAAATATAGCAAATATTCAATCAATTGTGACGGTACATAATTTTTTATTATGCGACCGAGTTTAAATCGTCGTACGTTCGCATCCAATCCAAGAAATTGGATTTATATAAGATTGCGGATATACGCACCCCAGAAATTTATTTGTTTAACCCAATTAAAAATATTTAATAAGAATGCCAAAACTACCCTCAAACTATAAACACCCTAAATTACACTTCATCTTCTTCTGCCATACACCACCCTTGCCGCCGCAGCCGCTCCTATTGCTGTCACCTTCATGGAGTGTTGTATTGCAACTTGAGTCTTGATTTGACATGAAAGTCTTGGTATCTTTTTCTATGGTCGCGGGCGGTGGCACCCACCATTTAGTTGTAGAGGATTACACTGGAAATCAATGAGAAAAAATAAAATTAAACATATCCAAATCTTAAACCAGTTTTGCTCTCCTTGTTAAATAGCCACTTTTATTCCTTCATTTCCAGTTTCTAACTTGGGGAACTTAATTTCCAGCCCTGTAACCACTTAGTCGAACTTATGGCATCAAGGTTGGTCCAAGTTAATTTGCATAATATTGCATTGATTCAGATAGTTCAATTAGATTTCCGTAATCTGTTAAAAAGAAATAAGAAGAAGATGGTGATTGCAGTGGTGGTGGRGACGTAGGGTTGTAATGGAGGTTGAAGAAGATGGATTGTTTTGGGGTGTTTAATGTTAAAGAGTAATTTTGATATTTTTGTGAAAAAAAATTAATTGGGGTAAACTAATAAATTTTTGGGGTGCGTATATCCGCGCCCTATATAAATGCAAGAAAATAAAAAATAAAAATAAAAATAAATCTCAACCTCCATCCTCTCTGGTTGATCACTCTGATTTTTAATTTAAATTTGGCGAGGCCTCTGCCCCATCAAAGTTTTCATGAGATCCTCATCTCGCTCCCTCTCTCTATTAGCGTAGTCCATCATCACCACCCCTCCTCGTTTTCATCCTCTGGTTCATTTTTAGATTAATCGGCGATCTATTGGGCGGCACCACCCTTCAATCCCATTGCCAACAATATCTTTTACGCCACTGGCTTGGCGGCCCAGATTCTCTCTTCTTTGCCGCAATCCGTTTCCTACTCAGGTCAGTAAATCAATAGAATTACAAATAATTCGTTATAGTTGTTTTCGTAATTTTCGTGGTGTTGAAATATATTCAACGGGTTCTTGTCTTGGTATTATCGGAATTCGATTCGATTGAAGGTTTCAATGTGTTTCAAGCTTGAAAAATAAAAGGAAAATGAAAATAAAGCAATTAAAATAGCTAACTATCCTAGGAATTGAAAGTGCAAGTTGGTAGGATGCCTCGTCGTATGCCTCAATATGAAAATGCAAAGCAATAATGAAAATAAGCAAGAAAATGCAATGTTTCACCAAGTACAAGCATGCAAGCACAAGGTACAACTATGCATAAAAACTCAAATAAAGCAAATTAGCTAAAATTGAAAGCATGGATGGATAAAGCAATGAAAATAACGAGAAAGTTCAAAACTTTAAGGAAAATAACAAGCAACAAAGACTAGATCTAAGATTAAGCATGAAACAAAGCATAAAAATAAAAATCAAAATAAAGCATAGGAAAAACTCAAAATCATGACGATCCAAGACCCGATCTATGATCTAGATGTGTCACTCAACTAGAATCCATAGCCAATTCACATGTTTCATCATGAATTCAAGGTGCTAAGGCAAAAAGCATAACATGAAGAACAAGCATGGAAATGAAGAACAAAGCATGGAATTAAAGCATAAAACATGAAATTGAAAGGAAACTTACTTGAATTAAGGAAAGAGTAGCAAGCTTGAATTAAATTGCATCAAAAGTAAACAATCCAAAGGAGTATTTGGATTCTTCTTAGGCTTACAAACCCAAGGCCAAGCATGAAAGTAAATCTAAATCTAGAAAAGAAATTACATCAAAGCTTGAAATTGAATCTAAAACCTAAGAGAGAGAAATTAGATCTTAAAAACTAGAGAGAGGATTTTTAATCCCAAACCCATGCTTGGGTTGGGAGAAAATGAGAGGTGTCTTACAAAATGAAAGAAGTCTACTATTTATATTACATTTAATTGGGTTTAAATGGGCCAAAATAGCCTTAGAGGCTTAAAATTCCCGGGTTTGACCAAGTTTGACCCGGAGGCACCTTCCTAGACCCTGGCTAGCTTTTTGGCACATTTTGGCTCGATATGGCTCGAGATGGCTCGACCATGGCTCGATGTGGCTCGGCCATGGCCGAGCCTGGGCGCAGGTGGCCAGCAGGCTGGGGCCTGGCGTGGGCGCTGGGCCTGAGCTGGGCACTGAGCGAAGCTTGGCGCGAGGGTTGGCGAGCCAGGGCGAGGGTTGGCGACGCTGGGCGCTGTGTGGCGCGAGTGAGCGCGAGGCAAGGCGAGGGCTGGCGAGCGCTGGGCGGATGCGCGGGAGCTGTGCGCGTGGGTGCTGCCTGGAGATGCCGGGCGCGCGTGGGCGCTGCTGGGCGGGATGGCGCGAGCGGGCGCGAGACTAGGCCAGCATTCCAGAATGTTTGGGCATTTTTGAGCCTCTCTTGGCCTGAATTTTGGTCCTCAATGCCTTAGCCTATAAATAGAGATTTTGAACATAAAAACCAAGAATTTCACCAAACCTCAAGGTAATTGAACCAATTAAACCAAATTAAATATAAAGTTGGCAAGAAACACGAAAAGCAATAAAACAAGAAAAACGACCTAAAAACCTAACGTTAAACGACTCAAAACTACTAAAATCAATATAAAAATCTATCTAAAAACACGAAGTAAAACACAACAATTACATGCAAAACAACTACCCCACACTTATCGGTTTGTTCATCCTCGAACAACGAAAAGAATCGAGAGTGCACACGCAATGATCATTGTGTAAAACAAAAAATCCTTGTGCTTATCCTTATAATGTGATGATAGTATCAACATAGACTCGCTATCGTCAAGCATTGCTTGTATTACTCTTTCTCAAATGTAAGCCAAATCGATGACTTCCTCACAAATGGAAATTTGAGGGTATTCGCTCAATTCGCTCAAGTGTTTGATATGTGACGTGTATACGCTCGAATCAGACAATGCATGCACTCGTCAAGATTTCACAAATCGGACGCTCAAAATTGATCATAGTACATGACCAAACAAGAATCGAAAGAGGTCTTCATTATGGATTTTAATGTTGGCTCTTTGGTAAGGTATGGAATATATGGATATAGTGGTTAACACACGATCAAACGTTATCAATAACACACAAAATCCTACTCTCTAAAGCCCGAAGCTTATAATCGCTTCACCCTTCCCAATTCACCAAACTATCATTCGAAACTCTTTGATTCACCCACATTCCCGACTTTTTTTTACAACACTTAGAAGCTTTTTGAATTTGCTTCTTTTTACTAAAATTAGCCCTTTTGAAATAGGCTTTTCACATGAACGCACGCTTTATCACTTTTCGTGATTTGTGTTGGAGTTTTATTCTCCCTTTTTTTTCTTTTTTTTATATAAGCAACTCAACACCCAAAACCCACAATCGATGTCCCTCACATTTCTCGTCAACTAACAACACACCCTCTCACCTCACAATTTGCAAAGATACAAGAGTTAAAATCGAGCTCGGCTAACAAGAAACGGGATAAAGGCTCAAGGGAGCTCATTTGGGATTTTTAAAGTAGCTTAAATATATGGATATGGCCGGAACAAGGGTGATATATGTGCCTCGAGGTCATTTTCGAATTAAATCATGTACGAGCAAAATCAAACCTCCCCAATACAATTTCCATAAAAATGCAAGCATGCCGATAAATCACACAAGGCTTCTCACTAGTTTGCACCGAATTTGGGAGCGAAATCAAAAGAGATTTTAGAGCGTTGCAATCTTTTCACGAGAAAATGTTGATTATATATATATATATAAAGGCGGTTTTTGGACGAAGCACAAAAATTCAACCCCTCACACAAGAGGCCATAAACATGCAAAAACTCGACAAGTAAACTATTCAAACTTCCAAGCACGTGGAGTTGTTCAACAATGTAATAAAGACACAAATGACACAAAAATCGACTCAACCATATAAATGCACAAATAGTAAGCGTCACTTCGCCAAMAATGCGTCACTTCGCCWAGGCTCGAGTTAAGAACAACAAAACATGCTTTTCGATACCCGGACCCAAAACCACCTACCCACCCCACACTTAAACCATGCGATACCCGCATTTTAATGAAAACCAAGTAAAAGGAGGGGGAATAGAAACTTCCTTAACCGAGCGAGTTTTGAGTCGAGCTCGGTGGGGTCCACCTAGTCATCTAAGCAATCCAATCAAAAATCAAGCATGGCTAGTATCTCCCGGCTTCATGAATGCTACTAACTTATCAAATCGCCCAATGTTGTAGTCGAAAAACCCAACCTAGAAAAGAAAATCATACGAAATTAAAAACTCAATATGTACACGAATCACAACACCATAATTTTTTTTATTTTTCAATTTTTCAAATGTTTTTCGGTTTTTGAATTTTTGAATGTTTTTGGGTTTTTCAATAAAAGAAGGGAAGAAAGAAATAAATGGAAAGAACTTGGGTTGCCTCCCAAGAAGCGCTTGTTTTACGTCACTAGCTTGACGCACTCCCTTTTGGTCAAGGCGGGAAGATCACGGGAGGGTCCATCAACACAATCTCCTCCTTGTCGGGAGGATCCACTCTTTGGAACGTCTTTGGCGCATTGCATAGCTCATATAAGATCCGCCAAAAAGCAAACGTTCCAAGCGGGAAATCAAAACTCATCTCGTCTCGGTCCTCGGGTGGAATGGTGGTTTTGTAGTGGCCCGATGACTCAATTAGGAAGTGAAAAGAATAGTGGCCGGTTAGTGTTTTCATCGGGCAAATAGGAGTCGTCATGGGTCGATTCTCGGGTGGAATTGTTGTTTTGAAGTGACCCGAGGACTCATCCCAAAAGTAAAAAGAGTAATGGCCGGTTATATTTTCTAACATGTGGTCGAGCAACGGGGGAGGGAAACGATCGGTCTTGGTAGCCACATTTAACTTTTCAAATTCGATCAACATCCTCCGTCCCGTTTTATCCCTCGGGGCCTTCCACTTTCCTTTCTCGTCCTCGATCCTTCTCTCGTCGTCCACAAACTCCTTGAAATTTGGAGTCAAATGCCTTTGAAATTCCTGAGGTGGTGTGGCATCATCCTCCAAAACAAGTTTATGCAAGTAAGCCCAAGGACTAGCTCCCTTTATCACTCCGGGTCTCCAACCAATATCCCCCTTAAGAATTATAAGAACTTCAAACGACCTCCCATTTCCGGCTCTCACCATTTCATCAAGACTTGAATTCAACGGGCTTCTCTCAACCACTCCGGGTTTCCACCCAATCGCACTCTTAAGAACTTTAAGCATTTCATCCAACCTCTCCTCTTCACCTCGGGTCGAGCTAGCCAAGAGGGTAATCGACTTGCACTCCTCCTCTTTCTCGAGATAATCATCAAGTCTTCCCATCTTATCCTCTATAATCTCCACTCCAAGCAAATCCTCAAATTTCTCGACGGAGTCGACTCTCAACCCACCATCAACAATCTCTACCCCAAGAAGATCTTCAAACTCTCCAATCTTCTCATCAATGATCTACACCTCCCCCTTTAGAAAGTCGTCGTTGCCCTCAACGACCCATAAAACATCTCTGTCACACAAATCTTGGGTACATTGGGTCACAACGGATTTATCATGTATAACAAAGGGCTCGACAAGCTCGCAACAATCCTCAATATCAACATCCGGGCCAATCTCCCCCTCATGGTACATATCCTCCATATAAGATTGTTCGATCGACCCTTGGGCCACGTCCATACGTAAGGAAACCTCGAAGGGGAAGCTTGATGGAGAGGGTATAGGAGCATCCCGAATATTCTTTGCAAGATGGGGGAGGGTAGAATCGGGAAGAGTAAGAGTACTCGCAATAGAAACCACCTCTACCTCGGACGGTTGTACAAGCTCATTATCAACCACCCCAAACTTATCGATGATTGTGATCGCAAGAGGATGCGAAGGTGGACTTGGCAATATTTCATTCTCATTAGCTTCAATTAGCACGGCCAAATCACTCTCCATTTGCTCAAGTGTCGTGTGCAAATTGTCATGCGTAGTCTCAATAGAAAGAAGCCGAGCCTCAATTGAGGCCAACATAGTGGTCAACGCATTCATGTCCAAGAGAGTCGGGTCGGGGGGTGGGATAGGAGCATGCATCGGAATATCGAGGTCGGGAGTGGCATTTTGGTCATTGGAGCTCAAACTGCCGAAGTACGCATACGGATAGGGATCATGAGTGCTATTGGTGGCATCAAATTGGGCATAATCGATATTGGAAGTGAGAGAACCATCATGTAGGCTGGGATTCGGGCTCGGCATATCCGGATAATTTTGTGGAGTACCATAGCCATAAGAGCCGGAAGTTGGGGTGTGCATGTTCGGATAGGCGTAAGGAGCTTGCACGTTCGGATAGGAATTCGGAGCTCCATAACCACCCAAGGAACCACTCACGCCCGAGAAACTATCAAACCCGACATGGTTTGCACCATGCCCTCCCATGCCGGGTTGCCCATATCCATATCCACCATTGGCAACGTGGTTTGCACCATGCCCTCCCACGTAGTCATACCCATTATACAATGTCACATTCCCGGCATGGTTTGCACCATGCCCTCCCATGTTGGGAATGTATTCACCATAGTCATAAGCACCTTGCATAAACTCAAAGAAAAAGCGTCAAATACCAAAGAAATCTAAAAACACAATGAAACGACAATTAAATCGAAAGCCTTTACCAAGGCGAGTCGCAACGGCGCCATTTTATTTTCGTAATTTTCGTGGTGTTGAAATATATTCAACGGGTTCTTGGCTTGGTATTATCGAAATTCGATTCGATTGAAGGTTTCAATGTGTTTCAAGCTTGAAAAATAAAAGGAAAAGGAAAATAAAATAATTAAAATAGCTAACTACCCCACACTTATCGGTTTGTTCGTCCTCGAACAACGAAAAGAATCGAGAGTGCACACGCAATGAACATTGTGTAAAACGAGAAACCTTTGTGCTTGTCCTTATTAATACGATGATAATATCAACATAAACTCGCTATCGTCAAGCATTGCTCGTATTACTCTTTCTCAAATGCAAGCCAAATCGATGACTTCCTCACAAATGGAAATTTGAGGGTATTCGCTCAATTCGCTCAAGTGTTTGATATGGGACGTGTATACGCTCGAATCGGACAATGCATGCACTCGTCAAGATTTCACAAATCGGACGCTCAAAATTGCTCATAGTACATGACCAAACAAGAATCGAAAGAGGTCTTTATTATGGGTTGTAATGTTGGCTCTTTGGTAAGGTATGGAATATATGGATATAGTGGTTAACACACGATCAAACGTTATCAATAACACACAAAATCCTACTCTCTAAAGCCCGAAGCTTATAATCGCTTCACCCTTCCCAATTCACCAAACTATCATTCGAAACTCTTTCATTCACCCACATTCCCGACTTTTTTTTTTTACAACACTTAGAAGCTTTTTGAATTTGCTTCTTTTTACTAAAATTAGCCCTTTTGAAATAGGCTTTTCACATGAACGCACGCTTTATCACTTTTCGTGATTTGTGTTGGAGTTTTATTCTCCCTTTTTTTTCTTTTTTTTTTTATATAAGCAACTCAAAACCAAAACCCACAATCGATTTCCCTCACATTTCTCGTCAACTAACAACACACCCTCTCACCTCACAATTTGCAAAGATACAAGAGCTAAAATCGAGCTCGGCTAACAAGAAACGGGATAAAGGCTCAAGGGGGCTCATTTGGGATTTTTAAAGTAGCTTAAATATATGGATATGGCCGGAACAAGGGTGATATATGTGCCTCGAGGTCATTTTCGAATTAAATCATGTACGAGCAAAATCAAAACCTCCCCAATGCAATTTCCATAAAAATGCAAGCATGCCGATAAATCACACAAGGCTACTCACTAGTTTGCACCGAATTTGGGAGCGAAATCAAAAGAGATTTTAGAGCGTTGCAATCTTTTCACGAGAAAATGTTGATTATATATATATATAAAGGCGGTTTTTGGACGAAGCACAAAAATTCAACCCCTCACACAAGAGGCCATAAACATGCAAAAACTCGACAAGTAAACTATTCAAACTTCCAAGCACGTGGAGTTGTTCAACAATGTAATAAAGACACAAATGACACAAAAATCGACTCAACCATATAAATGCACAAATAGTAAGCGTCACTTCGCAAGAATGCGTCACTTCGCCAAGGCTCGAGTTAAGAACAACAAAACATGCTTTTCGACACCCGGACCCAAAACCACCTACCCACCCCACACTTAAACCATGCGATACCCGCATTTTAATGAAAACCAAGTAAAAGGAGGGGGAATAGAAACTTCCTTAACCGAGCGAGTTTTGAGTCGAGCTCGGTGGGGTCCACCTAGTCATCTAAGCAATCCAATCAAAAATCAAGCATGGCTAGTATCTCCCGGCTTCATGAACGCTACTAACTTATCAAATCGCCCAATGGTTGTAGTCGAAAAACCAATCCTAGAAAAGAAAATCACACGAAATAAAAACACAAGGAAATATGTACATGAACTCAACTAAATATTTTTTTTTTTTTTTTAATTTTTCAAATATTTTTGGATTTTTGAATTTTTGAATGTTTTTGGATTTTTCAATAAAAGAAAGAAAGAAAGAAATGGAAAGAACTTGGGTTGCCTCCCAAGAAGCGCTTGTTTTACGTCACTAGCTTGACGTACTCCCTTTTGGATCAAGGCGGGAAGATAATGGGAGGGTCCATCAACATGATCTCCTCCTTGTCGGGAGGATCCACTCTTTGGAACGTCTTGGCGCATTGCATAGCTCATATAAGATCCGCCAAATAGCAAACGTTCCGAGCGGGCAATCGACATTCGCCTCGGCTAGGTACTCGGGTGGAATGGTGATCTTAAAGTGACCCGAAGACTTATCAAAGAAGCGGTAGGTGTAATGGCCGACTAGCTTCTTCAACCTTTGATCGACAAATGAGGGAGGGAAATGATCTCTCTTGGTAGCCGCACTAAGCTTCTTAGAACCGATCAACATCCTCCATCTCGTCGTAGCCCTCATGGACAATAATTCTCCTTCTCCATCCTCAAGAACTAACGAGCCACTCATCTTGGGCACCATGTGAATGGGATTCACCCACTCACTCCCGGCGAGTACGAACATCAAGCCCTCCAACAACAACCTCCACATCCCGACTCTCATCATATCATCAAAACTCGAATTCAAAGAACTAACTCCCTTACTCACTCCCGGTATCCAATCCATAACACCCTTAAGAATTGTAAATCCTTCAACCATCCTCTCCTCTTCAAATTGGTTCGAGTTTTCCAAGATGATAATTGGCTTGCTCACCTCTTCCTCCTCAAGATAATCATCAAGCTTTCCAATCCCATCATCAATAATCTCCACCCCAAGCGAGTTTTCAAACTTCTCAATAGAATCGACTCCCAACCTATCATCAATAACCCCTACCTCCCCCTCTAAAAAGTCGTCGTTGCCCTCAACGACACACCGAAAGTCATTAACACAAAAATCGAGGTCACATAGAGGCACAACGGATTCATCATGTAGAACAAGGGGCTCATCCTCATAACATCCCTCTATATCGACAACCGGGCCCAACCACCTCCCCATTGGTCTTTTCCTCCATATAAGCTCGCTCGATTATACCTTCTATCATGTCCATATATATCCGATCGATAATAGAATCTTTTGAAAGAGAAGGCAAAGTGAGGTCCACGGGGGTGGAATCAAAAGGAGGAAGAACACTCGGATTTGAAAGCACATCATCTTCCGACGGAGAGACGACCGTAATGTCCAACTACCCCACACTTATCAAGGAACGAGACCGGAAGAGTGGGCGAAGGTAGCGGGTCGACGGGATAAGTAACAAGAGGATCGTGAGGCGGCGGTGGAGTAGGACAACCGGGTCCCGCACAAGGAGGAGTCGGTCCCGGGCTAGACATTTGAGCGATTTGAGCCTTCAATGCCGCAATTTTCGTAACCAACTCAAACTCCTTGGACGATAAGGGTGGAAACACCTCATGTGGTGGTGGAGGAGATTGTGGCTCTTCAAGAGGAAACCCCCCCCACAAAGGGTCTACTAAAGTCTCTCATAGTGCGGACGGGGGGTGCATCGGAGAGAAAACCTCCAAAACGATCATAGGCCTCGAGAGCTTGGGATTTAGTAGTGGCACCACTCGGGACTTGATTGAAATTGGAAGAACGAGAATCGCCATACGAGCCGGGACTCTCAACGCCACCATTATACATATTCGGATAAAGGCGTGGGGGCACTATAGCCACCATATGGAGAGGAATTCGGATTTTGGTTACCAACGATCCCATTTGGATTAACAAAGCCTCCGTTATACATGTTCGGAATTTGAGGAGTAGGGGCTCCGTAACCTCCATACGAACCGTTTGAACCCAAGAAGCCGCTCGACCCAGGCGCGCGCGGGCGCGAGACTAGGCCAGCATTCCAGAATGTTTGGGCATTTTTGGGCCTCTCTTGGCCTGAATTTTGGTCCTCAATGCCTTAGCCTATAAATAGAGATCTGAATATAAAAAACCCAAGAATTTCACCAAACCTCAAGGTAATTGAACCAATTAAACCAAATTAAATATAAAGTTGGCAAGAAACACGAAAAGCAATAAAACAAGAAAAACGATCTAAAAACCTAACGATAAACGACTCAAAACTACTAAAATCAATATAAAAATACATCTAAAAACACGAAGAAAAACACAACAATTACATGCAAAACAATAGTTAGGGTTTATTAGTTCCTATTTGACTTCTTATTTACACGTATTTTGAGGGTGTTGTTTGTGTTTGTGTAATTGAGTTGTTTATATTCTTGTTGCTTCCAGATGATTTGAGGCCTATTTGATTCGATTTTGTATCCCTTAAAATTTTATGATAGTTTTAGGTTCTTATGTCTCTGCAATGGAGTGGTTCTTATCCAGGAAAGTTATCATCTATTTTTGTGAATGCCCCAGGTACCAGTCTTATATTCTCAAAACCCCGACCTCATCCAACAATCAGGTATTTGCAGTGAATTATTGATATATGCATTTAATATGTATATTTGTATATACATAGCTTGAATTGTAAGCCTGTTTTTTGTTTTTAATAATTAATGGCGTAGTTATGATGTTTAACAAAATGTTTTGAGTTTGGTTAACCAAGAGCGGGCCTAATGATGATAGTTGTGGAATTATGTTGTGTTTTTATAGCTCCTGAGTTTATATGAAATTGGGTGGAACTTAGTATGTTTGTATAGTAAAATGTTTTAACAATATTAGTGTAATATTTGTAACTTAATTTTTTATTGGATTTGTTTGCCTTACATTTTTTTGAAATCATTCGAAAATGCATCTTTTTTAGGCCGGCTCTTCATGTCTGCACTATTGTAATAGCTTTAAAAGTCCTGAATTGGAAACAATGTTTGTAATAGAGTAGTCTTGTTCCCTTAGGTTTGAATTCGCAGTATTTAGAATATGTGTAGCATTATTTATTTTAGTTTCCTGAACCACCAACATTAAGTTATTTGAGCTTAAATGTATCTATTATTATTATTATTATTATTTTGATTGCATTTGACGCGATCAAAAAGATTGGCGCCTCAAGGATATTGGGTACTGACCTGAAATATGAGATCAGCAACCTAAATGACTTCAAATTATGTTACAGCGACCTGATTGATTTCCAAGAGCCTCCTGGAAACCTAATCGATTCTGCAAAACAACACCTTAGCCAAGGCAGTGGATGGCCCCCACGAAGGTCCTCTGATGCTTAAGTTAGAGAGTGCGAGAGATATTTCGAGAGTTCAAATGTAGGATTAAATCAACTTAAAATAAAAGTGAGGCCTGAATTCTCTTTATATAAACAAGAGAAGTATTCCCCAAGCTAGGGTTACATTCTCCCACTATAATTCCATAAATACCGCAACCGACTTAGAATTAGGTTTTCTCTTATATGCTAAGTTCCCGTAAATAATAGATCTCTCGCTAAATTACCAGAATAGGACTGGGCCTGTGATTCTTTTAATATAGTCCGTCAGGACCCCACAATACCATCCATATTAGCCCATTCGGCCCAACAATCATAAAGCCCAACACCCAGCGTCGAGCTACCACTCAACGCCAAGCTTGTAAAACCAATAGAGGTCGCTACCCTATATGAGAGCTTGCCACTCCCATACTCTAGGTCGCTACTCTATAAAAAAACTCACCGAACTCTTAAAAAGAATGCTCCTTCTTACAATAAATACGGCATATGGCTTACATGAATATTTAGTGTCGTATCAGCTAGTCCCCCATATTCTGGCTGATTGAGGCACGAAATCAGGTAGAATATGTAAAATGTAAAAAGAATACATCGACCAGAAATCATGTACCATTCACTTGAACTGAGAACTTAACCAAAAAACTTCACTCGGTCACTCTGTTAGCTTATCCAGACTTCATACCATAACTCACAATAACCCAACTCTCGATATCAAACTATAACATCATATATCCAACAAGAGCTCTCCACCCTTTATACAAGAAATTATAATCTTCTAGAATAATTCAGCTCGCTCAACTTCTAGAAAGAATGCACCTTCTCAAAAGAAGAGGTCGCTCACAAGTCCCCGCAGAAATATATGCTTACTGACCTCAGATATCCATCGACCTGTAATCACAAAAACCATCTTCTGCCGACCTAAAGTCATACGCGTGCACAATAATCCAGCAAAATACAATCATGCGTTTTTTTTAAAAGTCAAAACACGCCACTCCTATCCATCACATCTCTTTAAAGATCATTAAATGCCCTCTGACAACATGTTAGACACATGTCATAACCCCGCTTTCTCGTAATATATTTAATATGGTGGGCCCATAAAAGAAAGGCCCAGAATATAACCCTACCAACTTCCCACCTTTCGAAAAACTTCTTTCTGTCTTTTCAATTTTTTTCTTTGCGCCGCCCACAAAATATCCCTTCTTCTTCTTCTTCTTCTTCTTCTTCTATTTTTCTCAATTATCTAAAATTTCAAGCAAAACACCATTTTCTTCTGCAACACCTCCGTTTCAACATGAAATTATGGCAAAAATTTCACAGTACACCAGCACTCATCCCCAAAATTACCAACCATAATAATGAGTAAGTCCTCTTGATCCTTTCTTAATAGCAATTATTTTAATTTTATTCCGAAATTTCTGTATATGCTGAGGGTATTTTTATGTTCCCCCCTGATAATTAATTAATGATGAGCCCAACATCCTCCATTCCCGATTCTCAAAACCCACAACCTTCCCCTGATTCCGATTCCCTTGAAAACCAGTTTATTATTAAAAGAAGACGAAGAAATCCTCCTTCGCCGCAGCCTGGCCTATATGACGAACTGGAAGGTGATGTTAGTTGGCCCAAGCTTGAGGCCCAGACTAGAGCTTATACCGAGGCCAGAGTCTTAATTGAGAACATACCAGAAGACCCTTCTCTAGCCCAACCTGAAATTGAAAAGATCCCAGAGGATATCCCCTTAATCGAACATAATATACCTCTGTCATCTCAATCAAAATATTTTATGGAGAATCCGGTAACCACGGTTCCTTCTTCGGCTATTGCCGACTTACTTCCCCTACCCCAAGCCACTAGGGTAGTCAGACCAAACTATTGGGTGTTAGCTGAGTAAGAAAAACTTGAAGAGTTTAAGAAAGCGCTCAATCTTCCCGAGACCGCTGAAATGATCCTCCCGAACATCATCCAAACAGACCCAAAAAATCCTCCTGCTAACAACATCACCTTTTTCGATGAGCTACTTAGGTTGGGTTTTAGACTTCCACCCCACTGGTTTTATATCAGTACATCCAACAAATTCAAAGTCCCCCTCCTTCAGATGTCCCCAAATTCCATAAAATTCATGGCAGTGTATGTGATTTTATGTGAATATTATAATGTCCAACCTGATACGGGTTTCTTTCATTTCTGTTTTCAAATAAAATACCAAAAAAAATCATTTTACCTCTCGGCCTGCTTTGGGGCTTCTTGGTGAATCCATCATCAAAGGTGCCCGAATGGTGAAGAAAATTCTTTTTTATCCACAACACCGAGTCATGGCCCTTCGACGCCGAGCTACAATACCATACCCCAAAGCAGGATGATCCTCCTACTCCCAAAAAATTCCCTGTCGTTTACAAAAAATATTCCAACTAGCTATCCAAGTGGACTAAGCATTCCTTCGACGTAGTACAACTCACCAGGTGGGAGAGACTATTTTCCTTCGTAAGTCTTGACTCACGACTTATTGATCAGGATTAGGCCTTGACCAGATCAAAATTCGGTAGGTCTCCTTAGTTATAAGTTTTCTCATTTTTCATACTCTCAATATTGCAATCTAATTTATCCATGTATTTTCTTTTGCAGATGATCTTATCGGTAGTTGTGTCTCATCGAGCTCGGAGGGAGCTACTATACAAAAGGACCTGAGCCCAGCAACCACATCAGCACCACAACCAAATATTGTTGACGTAGATGAGGTGCTGGACTAGGCTATGGCGGCCCAAGACGGCCAAGGAATAACTGTCGACCTGGAGAAATAGACGCTACCTGGGAAGATAACAAAAGGAAAAAAGGCAGCTCGGACACCTGCACTCCTGAAACCTCCAATTCAAAAACATAGGCATCTACTCAAGACTCATGATGCCTCCCCATCGAGCTATCTATACCTGGAGAAGAGTTTGGCATAATTCTCCGATGTTGATCAACTCAAGGCCCTTCTGAATGCTCAAGTGACTTTATTTTTCTCAGAATATTATCTTTAAGTATACTGTCTCAATATATTTATCATACATCATCCTTCCCTTCATGTAAAAGGTCGAACCTTTGGTGAATGCCTTATTCAACCACTGCCATACTTCCTTCGTCAATGACGAGCTGCAAAAGACCTGTGATGAATTAGCAGCGCAGGCGGAACAACAAACCCGACAATTATCTCTGACTCAATGAGAGTTGGACAAAGCTCATCAAAAATTGGGCGCTCATGAAGAAGAAGTGAATATTCTGAAGAGCCAGGTGGACAGTTTAAAGGATGAAACAGCTCTCATAACCAATGAGTACAGAGATCAGATTCAAAAGCTAGAAGAGCTCTTGTAGACAATGAATAAGGAGATACATGCCACCAGTCTCGTAGCTCGCAATCAAGGTATTGCTGAAGGTCAGCGCACCTTCCTGGGGAGTGAGATGGGCAAGAGGTTCATGAATGCCTATAGAAAGGAGATCCTATTGGCTTATAAGAGTACCTCCATGGACTTCGGCAAGATGGCCAGAGGCAGCAAAGAGTGGGTCTATCGAGCTAATAAGTCAAGACCCCGCTCGCTTCCATGAATGTCTCTTTCAATCCAGACGTGGAGGGTATCGTCAACAGCCTCCCTCCCTTCTCCTTTTGGAAGGGCGACATAAAATAGTCGCCATACGCCAAATGGTGGTTACCCTGCCAGAGCAACGCCATCTTGGGATCCAAACTGGGTGCTGAGCTGGAGGCGCCCCTTGACGACTTGGTGTCTGACTGTAACACTGCCTGACTTTGTAATCTCAAACTCATTTTCCCCTGGATCTCTTTGTATGAACAATTTAATCTTTTCATTATATATCACCTGTTACAACAAATCATCCCAATAATCCATGTTTTAACCATGTAAATTGACTCCAAAAATAATAAACTTCAGAAACCCGACATTCTTATAATTTCCCCAAGTAAGATAACCATAACCTGAGATATGAACCTCCATACGTAAAACCACAACTTCAACATAGATCTCGTACAACATGTAAATCAAACATGTTTATATTTTAAACCAAAAACCCATCTCTGTTTTTAAGACATGCAAAATCAAACATACCCAAGAACCTACAAATACCAAACATTGTCTCACATAATACAATTGATCATATAGGCCATATAAAATCAATCGAGACACTGAGAATCAGGACCAAATTCATGTAAAAGAACTTATAAGTCAAATATATTCTTCTACGTATATGTAAAACATATCCTTCCAAGAGACGACCTCAAGTATGTATATCAAACATACTTAAAGTCATAAAAGAAAATTTCCCTCACACAACCATTCATAAAAAACATAAAAATTATAAAGTGTTCCCAAAACTTCCATTATTTATCATAAATAGGTATCCGCCCCGGAGGGTACAATAGTTAATATCTGCCCCTGAGGGTAAATAATTAGGTATCCGCCCCTGAGGGTATAATGAAACAGCTATCCGCCCCAAAGGGTAATGAAACAACTACCCGCCGAAGGGTACATAATTAAATAAATCTCCACCCCTGAGGGTATATGAATCAACAGCCGACCTATGCAAGCATCGGTTTATGACAGAATTAAAAATATCATTACAAAACATGCGCCCACCTCACAGACCCGCCTTTCAGGCATAATATTTCTTCAAATGACAAATATTCCAGCTTCTAGGTAGAGCTTTCCCTTGAGCATTTCGAGTATATACGCTCTCCCACGTAACACCTTGATCACTTTAAATGTCCCAATCCAGTTTGGATCTAGCTTTCTTGTATTATGTATTACGTCAGCTCGCTTCCATACCAGGTCTCTGACCTGGAAATATCTACGTTTAACACGTTTGTTAAAAGCTGCCTGAATCTGCTGTTTGTAACGCTCTACCCGGGCTGCAGCCTCATCTCGTATCTCATCAATCGTTTCAATTGGTCCTCTTGCTAACCTTTTGTTCTCTTCCACATCAAATGTTGATAACCTCTGTGACCACCCCCCCCCCCCCCCCACTATTTCAGCCGGGATGACAGCTTTTGTACCATACACCAAGCTAAAAGGTGATTCCCCTGTAGAGGTTTGGGGAGTTATTCGATAAGCCCATAAGACCGACGTGAGCTCTTTCTGCCAAAGTCCTCCCGCTTTTCCAGTCGCAACTTAATTCCCTGCACAATAATGCGGTTAGTACATGTCCGTTAGATGCAAAACGATGCTTCATCCCCATTTCTTTGCACCAATCTTGGATTTTCTGCCCATTGAATTGGGTTCCATTATCTGAAACCAGCACCCGTGGAACACCAAACCTACAAAAAATATTGTTAAAATAAAATCCATCATGCCCTGCTTGCCTATGCCCATCACCGGCTCTGCTTCCACCCATTTCATAAAATAATCAATCGCAACCACCAAATATTGTTTATTGCCTGGTGTTTTCGAAAAAGGCCCAACGATATTGATTCCCCATTGTTCAAAGGGACAAGGCGAGCTCATAACCATCATGTCTTCAGTCGGTATATGAATGACCGGTGCGTGCATCTGACATTTTTTACAAGTTCTGACCAGGCCGCTCGCCATAACTTTCATTCCTGGCCAAAAGAAGCCAGCCCGCAACATTATCCCAACCAGCGCCCTGCTTTTTGCATGATCAACACAATATCCTTCATGTATTCTCTCAACACCTCCAGTCCTTCCTCTTTGGCCCAACATTTTAAAAAGGGTTAGTCTTCATTTATAACACAAAAACGAGCCTCTGTTCTAGCTTCTTTTGTTGACAACTGTACCTCGCCCTCCTTTGCCTTAATGAGGACCTCCCATATTGGCGTACGCCAATCCTCTTTTATTTCTATCTCCATAAAATCTTTTCCTTTATCCACACTACTATTACTTAGCTCCATCAATGTGATTTTCCTGGTGTCAGCACACCCGCCATCCGAGAAAGCTGATCAGCTCGAGTATTATCAGCCCGCGGTAAATGCTCCAGCTTAAATTCTTCAAAACGCATAACCTCTTCTCGTAACTTTTTTAAATACACCGCCATATGTTCCTCTTTTGACTCAAAAGATACGTCGAATAGACGGGCTACCAGTTGAGAGTCTGCATACGCTCTCACTTTCCTTGCTTCCAAGTCGCTTGCCATTTTAACACCCTGCAATACCGCCTCATACTGTACCTCATTATTAGACGCCTTGTATCCTAGTTTGATTGTAAACTCCAAATTCTCTCCTTCCGGTCTAGTTAAAACAATCCCCAATCCAACTCCTGATACCATGGTCGATCCATCAGTATACAATAGCCATGCCTTTGTCTCGCCATCCGGTTTAGATGGATACACTATCTCTTGCAAGAAATCTGCCAATACTTGTGCTTTCATTGCTGTCCAAGGTTCATATACCATGTCATATTTTCTTAATTCCACCGCCCACTTTAACAACCTTCCGGATATATTCAGATTACTCAGAACCTATTTTAGGGCCAGGTTAGTACGTACCTTCACCTTGTGGCTTAGAAAATATGGTCGCAACTTCACTGTTGTATAGATTAGTGCAAAACCTCCTTTCTCCAACTCAGGATCATTCAGCTCGGCACCCCTTAGCATTCTGCTAATATAGTAAATAGGATTTTGTGCACCTGCATCTTCCCTGATGAGTAAAGAACTCACCGCGACCTCTCCCACTGATATATATATGATCAGGTCTTCCCCCGACATTGGCTTAAATAACAGTGGTATCTCCGCTAGGTATTCTTTAAGCTTATCAAAAGCCTCTGCTGCCTCCTTGGTCCATTCAAACTTGGACCCTTTTCTAAGTGCTCTGAAAAAGGGAATACCTTTTCCTGCCGACCTGGAAATAAAATGATTAAGACCTACAATCCGCCCAGTTAATACCTTCAGCTCTCGCACCGTCCGAAGATGCTGAATCTCCAAAACAGCTCGCACCTTTTCAAGGTTGACCTCAATTCCTCTTTCAGTCACCATGTATCCCAGAAATTTCCCAAATCGCACGCCGAATGCACATTTCTTCAGATTGAGCTTTATTCCGTATTGTCTGAGTATGACAAAGGTTTTTCGTAAATCCTCCACATGAGAGTCTGCCTTCCTACTCTTTACCAACATATCATCAACATACACTTCCATAGTAGACCCCAACAGGTCCTTGAACATTCTGTCAACCAGTCGCTTATAGGTCGCTCCTGGATTCTTTAAACCAAAAAGCATAGACATAAAACAATAAGTTCCCCTCGAGGTGAAAAAACTCATCTTAGGTTGATCCTTCTTTTCCAATGGTATTTAATGATATCATTGTGAAGCATCCATCATGCTTAATAGCTCGCATCCAGAGGTCGAGTCCACCAGTTGATCAAGTCGTGGTAGCGGATAATGATCTTTCAGGCATGCTTTATTTAGGTCATAGAAATCTACACACGTCCTCCATTTCTGCCCTGTTTTAAGTATCATTACAACATTGGACAAATATTTTGGGAATTGGATCTCCCGAATATGGCCTGCCTTTAATAACTTTTGCACCTCCTCCTCAATTATTTTGTCCAATTCAGCACCAAAATGTTTTCTTTTATGCTTGACCGACCTCGCCTCCGGATCTGCATTCAACTGATGTTGTGCGACCTCCGAGGATACTGACTCAAACTTTTGTGCACCCCATTTTTAATAATCAATTTAAAAGCACGTCAGTTTGCTCGCAAGTGTACGAGGTAACTGTAGGGTGATGAGTTTGACTCGAGTCGTATCTCTCGAGGAAACAACTGTTCGGTTTTTTGGATGTTTTTCTCAATTACGAATAACATACATATACATTTGGGGTTTTAAATGGATTGATTCGACCATTATAAACTAAGACGATAATTAAACTAAAACTAATTAAACTAATTACTTTAAACTAGATTATCAATTAAGAACTAAGCAGTAAACTAAAGCTGATTAAACTAATTATTCTAAATTACCAACTAAGATGAATAACTAAATTATCAATTTAATGCTATAAAGGCTAGAACTAATTATAATATCTAAAAACATGAATTTAAGAAACTATRHCTAYRAATTGAATCATACGAATCCAAGAACAATTAACTAAGCATAAACTAAATCGCATAAATAAACTAAATTACCAATATCCAACATCCAAGCATAAGAAACAATTAAACTAATTAAAACTAGAATTAACTAAGAATTTATCTAAACAATTAACTAGAAAATAGTCTAAGAGTTTAGAAAACTTATTGAAACTAAGGAAAGCAATGAAAAGCTCCAGCTATTCCGGAGTTTGAACGTTGATCTTGGGCGAAGATGGATTCTCGAGAGCGAAATCGGTGTTTCGGACGCGTAGAACTTCGATCCTTGATCTTCGTCTCCAAATTCTGTTATAAGATGTGGAATTATTGTTTTTGTACGCTAAAACACCCTTGGATATCGTCACTCTGGTTTTTCCCCCCTGTGTTCTCGTCCAAATCCGAAATATGGCGGGTTTTTATAAATATTTCAAGTCTTGCCGCACAAGAAACCCTAATTTCCGAATTCTGGGCCGTCGCATCGACGGAGCGTCGGCGTAGCGTCGACTGACGCGAACAGGTGGCCCGGCGGGACTCGGCAGACTCGGTCGGCAACGCTCGACAGGTGTGATCAGCAGGTGCGCGCATCGGCTGGCAGGATCGTCGACAAGGTGCGTCGACATCGACGCTTCAGCAGCTAGCGTCGGCAGTGCGTCGACCTTGGTGTGTCGACATCGACGCTTCAGAACGTAGCATCGGCAGTGCGTCGACTAAGCGTCGACTGATGCAGCCATGACTCGCTGGCATGGCTCGCGTCGATCGAGCGTCGACGGTCACGTCAGTCGACGCGAATGAGCGTCGGTCTCCGTTTCTCGATCGTTTGCTACTCGTTTCACCGGAGAGCTTGTTCTTCTATTCTTGAACATCGAGCTTCGTCTTTTACGTGCTAAACTCTTCCGGTTACTTAGCTGTAAGGTGAAAAACAACAAAACATCACCTAATTGCATCAATTAAGATCAAAATGCGGTAAAATAAGCTGGAATTATAAAATTACGGAATTACGCCTAAATCATCCAACTTATACCAAAAACAAATATAAAAACGAACTAAAAAGCTAATAAAAATAAGGACAAATCTACTCTAATCAACTACCCCACGCTTTATTGGTTTGTTCGTCCTCGAACAAACGATATTTTCGAAGTATAACTAGAATGAAAATAAGTTCAAGCAAAGAGTCGTGCGTTGCTACATAGATAATTTTGAAAATAAAGGTACAAGTCACGCAACGTCAAACAATTGACCATTATCACTTTGTCGCTTCAAAATAAAATCATGCTTCCTCACGAAGGATAATATATATAAGTACGCTCAAAAGCACTCAAGTATTTTTCTGCATGGGACGTGTATACACTCAAATCATACAATTACATGCACAATAAGTAAGCACCGAAAATCAATCTCTTCTCAATCGCAAATTAAGTGTGCTGTCAAAACTAAGAATCGGAAAAGGTCTTTACGGGTTGTAATATAAGGCTCTTTGGACGGGTATGGAATATATAAGTCGTGTGGCTAAGTAACTCACCCAACCTAATCTAATCACGAAGCAAATTGCTTCACCTCGTACAAAAATGAAAACCTCACTAAACACTCATAACGTAGCATTTAAATAGGCTATTCCTCAACTCAAAAACACGTAAACCGACTGAAAGCTCAAACCACTTAAGCACAATTGAAGCTTATAACATGCT
>BMAC01001511.1:54180-66539 GCA_014905375.1 Phtheirospermum japonicum
GGAGTTTACAGTGGGGAGAAAAAAGATACAGAACTAAATGAGCACTAGTCTATTTCTCCATAATACATTCTTGTCGCGAATTGATATAATGCAAAAAATATCGTGCAGAATGATTTTGCAGCCTACATTGATTCAGGCCGTAGGAAATCTGTTACAGCTAAACCAGAAGTCTTCCCAAAGAAATGGAAGAAGATTTGTCTCCAGTAGCGGAAGGGATTTCTATAAAAGGAGTCTATTCCTTAAGAGAGGGGTCAAGCTTGTTAGAATAAGGTGGACCAACAAAGCCAAACTTGTGGCTGTGGTCTGACCATTCCTTTGTAATACAATCGGTTTTTATTCGTAATAATATCTTTTATACTTATTGGCATTCCATATCTTTTATCCCATGCTTGCTGCATAGGTATGGTCCTGATGAAGTTACTTTATTACGGTGGATTGGTCTAGCAGAACCGTGAGATAATCCAGCACGTAATGTAACTCGTCGAACTTGTTCCTAGTCAAAGGGTTACGCCATAATGAGGATACAGGCCTTTCCCATTAAGACTAGTACTTAGTGTATGTGGACCGCATCTCATCGGTCACGGTGTCTGGACATCGACATACATAAGTAGGTGCTCATAAGATGAGTTCACTGAACTCCCTCACCTAGAAATCTCTAAGTGGTTCCCACTCATCGAGTAGATGATTTCTATGGTATAGCGTACAACATTAATCCTTAAGACCCGGACCTCACCGTGACTTCACTAGAGGACAGGCTATGTTGTGACCTGTCTCTGTGTCTCTTTGGAGGCCAATCAAAAGGGGCAACGTTCACATAGTCGGGAATCTAGTGGGAAGTCTGTGCATGGTAGTAGGGGATTCGGACGCATGATAAGTCATGGATGTCCTGTGTGTTCTGATGGTTGATAAATCCTCGGAGTCTCTGGCCAGAGCTGATAGTGGGGTGTTTAGAGAAATGTGTTTCTCTAAGTCACACACGAACGGATTATCTTGAACCTAGAACGTACACACAGTTATTGAACTAGAAAGAGGTCTCGATGAACCAATATCTCTTGTTCAATCGGGACATAGATCGCGAAGGGATCGTACTGTACATATAAGCTATATCACAAGGTTCTTGCAGGCACTTCATTTGTATCTAGGGAATTGTGATGCGTTGTTGCTAGGCGCCTCTCATAATTCGTTGGGTTCTGGTTTGACCAGTGATTAAGTAAAATGAGTTTTATTTAATCAGGGACTCTAAGGGACGAGTTCATATAAGAATAATGTGTTGTTCGAATCACAATGTGTTGTGAACCCACGGCTAGCTTACACCTGAACCATTGAGGGTCACACCACGTGTTTCCTGATTATTGAAAACGATAGCTAGAAATTAATTGTTAATTTTAGCAAAGTTAGATGTCAATATGATTGAATCTAAGGTTCGTAATTGTGATTATGAATTGAGAAAAATACGAAAAAATTATTCTGGACGCGAAAATATAATTGTTATATTTTTCGGAGTTATCGTTTGTGAGAAATGATTTGATTCCAATGGGGTTTTTGATTTAAAATTGGGTCGGCCCAATAAGCCTTTTAATTGGGCCGGTATTATTTAATTTTAAATTAAAAGACTTGGTTTTTATTTTTTAATTGGGCCAGTCCTTGGAGCCCATTTTGCATTGGGCTTGTGCCCTTTAAATAATTAAAATGTTTGGGTTTGTTTTTTGTTTTTGTAAATTGGGCCAGCCCACCTTAACAATTGGGCTTGTGTTTACTTAATAAAAAAAAAAAAAAGAAAGAAGGGTTTAAGAAGAAGCAGACGGGAAAAAACAAAGAGACAGACAAAATTTGTTTTTGAAAACCCTAGCCACCAAGCCCCTTCTCCAAGCCGTCCACCTCCGAGCTGCCGTCGCTTGCCGCCGGCCGCCCACTCGCACCGAAACGTTCGGTCCTTTTCTCCGTCGTTTCAATCTTTCGACGAAACTAGTGCGTCGTTGTGAGTACGTCGGGTAATACGGTGTGTGACACCAATTCGTCGGAGACACATCGCGTCGCTTCGCAGCCGCCGACGACGCCGTGCCGTGGTGAGTCAGGAACCCTGCCGCGTCCTTCAAGCCGGAGTCGCCGCTCCCGTCAGCGTCGAGTCACCTGCTACTTCGAACGCCGCCCAACGAGCCGGAGTTGTTGTTGCCGTTCCGAAGGTTGCAGCCGAGTCACTGCCGGTCCGCTGCCATCATTGAGAGACGCACTTGCTGTCGCATCATCGCCGGAAGCCGACTGCCCAGCCGCTACGCCGCTCCCAGACGTATCTGCTGTCGCCTCGTCGCCGGACTCCAGCTGCGTAGCTCCTCCTCCACCGTGAGGTACAAAGGCCGGCCGTATATGTGATATATGTGTGCTGCGTATATGGTTATATGTATTTACATAGTATATGTGTGTGTTGTGTTGTGTAATTTATGTATATATATATGTGCAGAATGTGTGTGTGCATGATATGAGGAATATATATATTATGCATGTTATATGACATAGATATATATATATATATAATTTGATTGAATCATGCATGATTATATAAATATATTAATTTTGCATGCATACTGTGACATATATATGTGCATGCTGAATATATATGTAATATATATATATATATATGTGTTTGTAATATGTATATATTATATATAATTTTAAAGATATAATTAATATGTTAATATATAAATATAATTGTTATATATATATGATTAATATATTAATATAAATATATATAATTGTTATATATATGTTTAAGATATTTTATAGAAACGAATCATGCTCGTTCGATTTTACGAAAATCGAATTGTTTCATTGAAAAGCAACTTAAAATATTGTTTGAATTAATTGAAATTAAAATGAGCCGTCGTCAATTGAATTCGATTCAATTATTTAAAAAATTTTGTTTTCCTCTGCGCGACGGTTCCATCAAATCCCAACACTCGGCTCATTTTGTCTCTGATTTCCTTGCTATGGCTGTCTCTCGGCTTGATTTTGAGGTGGTCCCTTGAAGGTAGAAGGGGTAATGTCTGACTTGGTTCCCATGGCTCTCTATCTTTGTATATGACCTCCTTTAAATGCCAAGCCTTTATAACCTTTAAATTCCCACCTTCAGATGCCTGCAATTCTTCGTGGAATGACCATAATTATTATGAAACAGGCAAAAGAAATCCGACTTAGTAAGGCACTGAGCACGAGTTTTTGGCCATTTTATGTCAATAGGTATTAATCGCTCCATGATAGTAAACACCTTAGCCTAGGGATAGGCCAAAGGTTTGAAATCCTCATTCCTCCAATCCCTCGTATCTAATTTAGGTGCTACTCTTCCACTTGTATTACCAGTTAAGAGCCCGCACACTACTCGTCTCGGTTCCCTTCTGGTCTCTAACCTCTTCGACATACTACCTCCGGTCTCCACGACCTCTAGTGTGGCGTTAGTGAACCTGTTAATGTACTGCTTCAAGCTTTCATCCGGTCGCTGCACCATTGTGAAAAGAGACTGTGCAGTCTTTGTATGTTGCTTCACGCTGGAGAATTGTTTAAAAAGGCCGTCTGCAATACACGAAAACTAGTAATCCTTCCTCGTGCTAACTGATGAAACCAGCTTTGTGCGATTCCTCTTAAGGTAGATACAAAAGCCCGTCATGCCACAACATCCGTATATCCATGTAGAATCATCTCATTCTCAAAGAGTTTCATGTGCTGGATTGGATTTGTCGTCCTTTGATACTGAAATTCTAATGTTTTATACTCCTTAGGTAGCAGAGCCTTTAATATACTATCCGAAAAAGGATGCCCTTTTTTCTCGTCGGGTTTTTCTCCCGCCATTTGCCTTTGCAGAGCTAGAAATGCTTCTTGCATATCCCTGAACGCCTTAGTACCTGGCCTGACCTCATTCTCTCCATTCTCTTCATGATACCGACCTCGGCTTTTTCGAGATCTTTCCCTGGACTCACCATCTGTGCTCGAGTCTTCTGTTTCATCCTCACTAGTGTGCTTACCGTATCGCCGACCTCGATGTTTATAATATTTTTGCCCCAAACTTAGCTTTTTTTCCTTTTTTATATTTATACTTCTGAGTGCAAGATTTTGAATATGAGGTGGAGCTGGAGGGATCCACATATCTTCGCTTGCTCGAGATCCCCCTCCGCTCACGGGATGGTCTCCACGATGGAGATCCACTTCTTTTTTTATTTTTCTGTCATTGGTTTTTGCACGTGCCCATCATCTGATTTATCATCTTTCTCTTTTACCGTACACAGCTCGCCTGCTAGATACTCGTTTAGATCTTCTTGTTTTTCCAGAGGTATAAATTCCATGAGCCCTTCCAAGAATCTTTTATTTATTTGACAAGGCTTCCTTTAGGCAACTTTGTCCATTCCTTCATCCTTATGTAGATATCTTTTTGCGCGATAACTTCCAAAGTTTTCTCCTGTTGCTCTCCTTCAGGTTCCTTCTCTTTATATTTCTCTAGCGAGGGTGGTGGTGTGACAGCCAGATTCTAAATCGTTGGTCCTCCTGGGGGAGGTGCTAGTCCGTCTTTTGTCTGCTCTCCTTTATCAATTTCTTTGTTCTTTTTCTTTGATTTGCCCAGGACCAAAATCCAAGACCCTGGGTGGCATGTTTCTTTCCTCCATATTGTGTTTGCGTATTTTCTCACGTCTTTCGCTTAAGGACTCGTTGTCCCTCTTTCCCACAGACTGCGCCACTTGATGCGACCAAAGAGATTGGCGCCTCAAGGATATGGGGTACTGACCTGAAATCCGAGATCAGCGACCTGATTGATCTCCAAGATCCTGGCGACCTAATCGATCTTGCAAAACAACACCTTAGCCAAGGCGGTGGACGACGGCAAAGGCCCTCCGATGCTTAAGTTAGAGAGTGCGAGAAATATTTCGAGAGGTTATACGTAGGATTAAATCAACTTAGAATAAAAATGAGGTATGAATCCTCTATATATAGACAAGAGAAGTATTCCCCAAGCTAGGGTTACCTTCTCCCACTATAATTCCATAAATACCGCAACCGACTTAGAATTAAGATTTCTCCTGTATGATAAGTTTCCATAAATGATAGATCTCTCGCTAAATTACTAGAATAAGCCTGGGCCTTTGATTCTTTAAATATAGTCTGTCGGGACCCCACAATACCATCCATATTAGCCCGTTCAGGCCCAACAATCATAAAGCCCAACACCCAGCGCCGAGCTGGTAAAACCATAAGAGGTCGCTACCCTATATGAGAGCTCGTCACTCCCATACTCCAGGTCGCTACTCTACAAAACATCTCACCCAACTTAGAAAGAATGCTCCTATCGAGAAATGAGGTCGCTTACCATAAATACCGGCATATAGCTTACATTAATATTTAGTGTCGTATCAGCATTCTAATATGTACTTCATGTTTAGGACATTTGCTTTTGCTACTTTTGTGGATCAACAATCGGCAATCGTGGATTTACATGCAGTGCATGTAAGATATGATATTATGTTATTCCAATTTTAGTTGTAGCAAATTTCTCAATACTATATTTCTATGTTTCTTATGGAGATATTGGGATATTATGAGCTCGCTTTATGTTGCTTGTACATAAGCATGTTTGTTATAATAATTCCCATGTATAATTTCTCTAAAACAACATAGACAATCACTAATACTGTATAACATGATGAACATGGATGGTCTTGCTGCTAGACACTCTCTTCAAAATGTAGACCTCGAAACTTGATCAAAGTAGTGGACAAGATGCCATAGAAATAAATAGAAATCATCGAGAAATTTAGATTTGGTGGGTTATAAAAACAAAAGTGACACATTTTTTTACCGAATTGTTGGGATACAAATGGAATTAGATGGCAAGTGTTATTTTTGTGAATTTTTTTAATTGCATTTTGATTTGATGTGAAAGTATCTTTTTTTAATTGCCTTTTAATGTGAAAATATCTTTTTTTTATTGTCACTTTCTTATAAAAGGTGTCTCTTTTACACATTATATCAAAATTCATCGTTTAACATAAAACTTAATAATTTTGATCAATCTATTTTTATGTATGTTTTCTTTAGTATAATTTATAATATGAAAAAAGTGACACTAATAATGTAAAAAGTGACAGTGTTATATTTTAATACTAGTACAAAAAACATATTCTAGAATAGATATTCTAGAACGGTTGTTTTGGCTACCTTCTAGAATGTCTATCCAATGGCATTTTCGTAATTGAAAGTCATATTTCTAGAATAGGTATACAATATACCTTCTATAAAATCGGAGACTTACCATATCAAAAATGTATAATGTAAACCCGTTCCAGAATTTTCACGTTTAGAAGGTATATTGTATACCCGTTCTAAATATTAATGTTTTAAAAGCTATATTTTATACCCGTTCTAGTATTATCAACTTGTGAGAAGGTATAATATACACCCGTTCTAGTAGAAAGTATTTTTAGAAGGTTTTAACCTATTACACCTTCTAAAAAGTAATAAATTTTAATTTTTAACCAGAAATTGAAAATCCATCAATTCCCTTTTTATCTCTCTTTTTCCCAAGCCCTAGCCGCTTCCCCTCCCTGCCTCCACCTTCACTGCCTCCCTTGGTTATAAGAAATACCTACTTCCTCTCTGCCTCCATCTTCACCGCTTCCACAACCTTTAGTGTCACCTACAACCCCTTCCCTCACCTCGTCAATCTAACACTCGCCGCCGTCCGCGCCTTTGCCTGCACCAACATCATCCTTCTCACCACACAATTTTTACCCCGTAAAAACATAAACCCAAACTCAATTGCTTTAGGAATTTAGTTCTCTAGAAAAACTGCCTGTGAATTTCCAATCCATTTTAGAGAGAGAAATAGTTGTCATCCTCATTTCAATTGCTTCATTTCGGTAACGAAAATTTGCAGAATTCATAATTTCACACATGCAAACACACTTACGTATACATGTTCTTTTATGTGTTTGTAATGCAGTCGTCTCTGATATGATTATGTTTAAATTTTGCCATTGCGTACTTTGGTAATTATCACATTTTTTTATATATTTTTTTTTAATTTTCAGTTGTCAAAGCAAAAAGTGTGCTGTCACATAGTTTTTCATACTTAGAACTGAGTTTTCTTGTTTAGAGTGGAAGGTTACTCTGTTGGGGTCGATGAATAAGTGTTGAGTCTTTTTGGAACATGTCGTCAACCTTATCGGCCTATAAAATGTGCAAACTTGAGTTAGCCGAGGTTTGAAATTTCATGTGAACATTAAACATCTACAACCTTCAGTGTCTTATTGTTTAATTGCATATATAGTAAAATAATTTAACACATTTTAGTTGATTGGCGATTCATTTGAAATTTGCATTGCAGTTGCAATTGATTAGCTATTGACCTACAAAATTTGATTTAAATTTTTTGAAACCTCTTTAATATTTTTTCTTTACAATAAACTTGAGATTGGGATGGTATTTTGAGCATAATGTATCTTCTTGGGTCATTTTTGTTATCTTGGTCTCTATATGCACTTCTCAGTGTTTCAAAAAACGACCGAGGCGTACGCCTCGAGGTGCGCCTCGGAACTTTTTTTGGAAAAATGGTTTGGGGCGTACGCATCAAATCTCCAGGTCTGGAACGACCGCCTTAAATTGTCGAGGCGTACGCCTCGACTCGTATACGCCTCAAGGCGCTTGAGGCGGACGCATCAGGTTTTTAGTCAGTTTTTCTTTTTATTTTTAAATTTCCCATTTTCTGTTTATTTATTTATTTATTTATTTTAATTTAAAATTATAAAAAAGAAATTATATAAACAGAAAAGGGGGAAATAGAATTAAACGAACCCTACATCTCGATCTGTTGCCCACTCCACGCCGCACACTCCTCTCTCTCTTCAATCTGCTGTCCAGGCCGCTGCTCAGGCCGCCGCTACTCAGGCCGCCGATTCCGATTTCCGCTGCTGTCCGCCCCACATACAGGTCGACTTCTCCGATGTTGTATATGTATATTTTTAATTTTTTCCTTTTTTCTTCTTCTTTCCGCCGCTGTTGTATATAGTATATATTGGGTTTAATTTTTTTCCTTTTTCCTTCTTCTTTCCGCCGCTGTTGTATATATTGAGTTTAATTTTTTTCCTTTTTCATTCTTCTTTATTGTTTTGGTAATGGTCAACGTGGAGCATAGTAGGCTATCCGCGTYTAATAGAACCRAGGAAGCAAACACCACTTCAATTTTGTTGTCAAACATATTTTGTTTATTGTTTATTCTACTTATTCGCATTTTGTATAATAATATACCATTTTAATTAATATAGTGTAAATGAACAAATTACCCCAATCAATTTTCATAAACAGAAGTAATATCAATGGAATGTTTGACCAATTTAGAGTAAGATTTTTTAAATTGTTATTATTATTTTTGTTTTGGTAATAATGAACTATTTTATTTTAAATTTATAATATACATTCAATTATACGGATACAATGCAATTCAATTCACAACACATTATATTTTGGTCAATGCAATTCACAACACTTGATATTATTGTTGATTTAATTTTAGAATTTTAGTTGACATATATATATTTGTATGTTTTTTATTTTTAATCTCGCAGCCATTGTTTTAAAAATGTCGGYGCAAAGAAAKACAGGTAATAAAAAAGATAATAGAAAAGATTCGGGTTGGAAATATTGCATAGAAGTTGAGGGACCCGGCAAAGGATACAAATACGTGAAGTGTAATTTTTGTAAAAAAGTTATTACGGCGGGAGTGTCGAGATTGAAAGAGCATCTTGCGGGTACACATCGAGATTCAAAACCATGTGAAATGGTTACGGTAGATGTGAGAAAAGAAATGAAAGAATATTTGAAAAAATTGGATGAAGCAAAGAGTTTTAAAGAAAGGGAGTTTGATGAAATGGTCGGCGGCGGTTCTTATTTTAATAATCATGCATCAATCGGCAAGGGAGGTTCAAGTAAGGGAAGTTCTTCTTCGAGGGGGGTTAGGGGACCTATGGATCATTARGTAAACAATATTATTATTGACGAAGATGACGCGATTCAAACGGAAGACAAAGGCAACCAAATGAAGGGAATGCATTTGTTGGATGAAGAAGATGAGTGGGAAGATGTTGAGRCGGAAGAGGAGGATMATAGAGCGCTTAGATATGCCGACGACTTTAATGATGATCATTTGAGTGAGGAGGAAGAGGAAAACYAAGGACATGACGAGTTGTTTAAACCATTGGACACGAATGATTCTCTATTACAAGATTAAAAATTTGTTTTTCACATCTATTGTTGTTAGTTGCTACTTATTATGATCGACTTTTATGATTTTATTCTTGTTTTGTTGAACTATTAGGATAATCAATATGTATTGTTGAACTTTGCGTAATTTTATTATTTTTGCTACTTAATTTTAATTTTTCAAAAAAAAAAAATTGAGGCGTACGCCTCGCCTCATCCAAGCAAAACGCCTCGTTTCCGCCTTTCGTTTTTTAAAACATTGGCACTTCTATGGGGATTTCGTTGCAATCAACAATTCGCTCATTTTCATGTAATTTATTTCTTCTATAGGAAATTGTCTCACTTAATTCTCTTATATGTTTGTATGTAATCTGAAACCTTTGTGTAGAACATAACATAGGCCAAAATCATGAATTCAGAGAGGCTTTTGACATTTCAACTGATAGAGCAGTAGCACATATGCGAGTTCTTAGTATGTTCTAATAATTGTTATCGTTTTTTGATTTAGTTCTAGGTATGTTCTAGTGATACATAGAGGCCTTGCGCCTCACCAAGTGCAACCATATCGTCATGCGATGGAATACACCTACCATTCGGGGAATGATCTAGCAGGTTCCATTCGAATTTCTTTGGTTTGCTTGAAAATATGCTGTGATTGGTGTAAATTATATTTTTTTAAAAATCATTTTTGCGATATATATTTTACTTCTGGTGTTGTTTTTGAATATCAGTTTTTTTCCGAATATATATACAGGTGAAAAGGTTGGTTGTGCGGAAATGTACAATGCTCGGAAGCATAAAGACTCTAATAACAAAGCTCTGCATCCGCCTTTGGTTGTAGATCACCATCCTGCTCCAGCACTAGCTACTGTTTCTTTGACTTAACTGCTGAAACTTTCCAATGGTTAGCTTTGTTTTTTTTCTTAATTATATTTACGTATGTGTGTGAATTCAAGTAATGAAGTTAATTTCGTTATTCATTTCGATGCTTACTTGTTTGAGATTGAAGCTTTTAATAGTCCGAGGAAACAAAGTTTATTTTCTCACTTTCTAGTTTTCAAGAGAATGTTGCATTATTCTTCTGAGTAAAAAGGATGTCTGTAAATCCAAACTATGAAAGTGGTTCATCTGAGTGGGTCCATGCCCAATGAGATATAAAAAATAAGCTGGCCCACAAAGACCAAAAACGAGAGAATGGTCTTATTGAGGTTGTATGGTGACAGGGTCGAGCATTTTTTCGGTCAGGACGATGAGATTCAGACTTTTGAGTGTTTGTCAGGTCACGGGTATGGCCCAAAACATTTAGGGCAGTTTCGGAAGGGCCGAGTCAAAGAGTTTATTCAAGAAAGGATATGTGAGTGAAATAATTATATTTTTAATTCATGGTTATTTTCTTTGCTTATACTTTTCATTTTCTATTGATTGTTTCTTACTAGTAAATTTAAGGGGGAATTGCCAAATGGTCCTTCAAATTGTGGTCCATTTGTCAATTAGTCTTACCTCCAATTTAAGTCAAATAGTACCTACTTTTTGTCTAATAGTCCAAACTTATAATGTGAAAAGTCAACAATACCCATGGATTCTTCCCCTTTTTGTTTTCGACCGATTTTTTGAAAAAAAAACTTGCAGAGCTTTTCTTTGCACAGTTTCTTCAAAATCAAAAAATTGTAGACCACTTTTCTTTGCACAATTTCTTCAGATATGATTCAAGAGTACAATCGATTGTACGATTTTAATGGACTAAAGCCGATTGTTTTTATTTTTTTTCAAAAAATTGCAGACCGCTTTTTGATTCGATTAGACCACCCACAATCGTATTACAATGACCTTTCTTTAAAAAATTCTCTTGTGGCACAATCGATGGCTTCTTATTCGAGTACAACTTCTGGTAATTATGATGATTTTTGTTTCGATTATGAATTTTTGATTTCTTACGTTATGTTAAATTCTGGCAATTTCATGATTTTTGTTTCAATTAAGAATTTGTATATCTGTGAGTTTTTCCCTAATTTTTGATTTCTTACCTTATAAATTTGTATATGTGTGCATCTTTTCCCTGAATTTTGATTACGTTGTCAATCATAATACACTGTTTCTTACTTTTTCTTACATGTAGTTAATGCTATTGGCAGTGAGATATTTGTCTTTTACTTGTATGATGGTGAGACTTTAGCTTATAAGATGGATATTAGTGATTCATTTGAGAAACTCTTGATGAAAATACAAAGTCAGTGGAAGAAACTGCAGAGAGATAATTTCACAATGCACTACTCGACTCATGATTTTTCTAATTGTGTTTTGGCTACTGATGATGACTTTAATACTATGGTGTCATTGGTTGTGTTGTATAATTTGGACCATTTGATAATTGAAATATCAAAGAAAGATCCCGTTGGAACTTGCGAGCAATCTACTTGTTCGTCTTATAACGATAATAGCTTTTTGACAGATATCGACAATAATGATGTTGAAAAAGATTTACTTCCTCTGTTTTGTCCCTCGAATAACAAGACTCTTTTGACGGATGGTTGGGATAAAGAAATTACTGGTGTTGGTCAGAAATTTGAAGGTGGAGATAGAGATATTCGTATTATATTGCGTAAAATGGAAAATGGTGTCGGCTTTGATTTCAATTGGGGGAAGAATGATTCTAAAAGAGTTTCAGCAACAGGCATCAAGAAGGAGAGTACAGGGTATGGTTGGTATATGTATGCGTCAATGGAGCCTAGGAATGGTTATTTTTATTTGAAGTTAATGAACAAAGTGGTTGTTTTGCATGTACTAGTGGTGTTTTTCTCGTATTTTTAATTAAGGTTTTATGTTATTTTTAGTGGTTTTGAGTCAAAGTTTTGTTAACTTATTCATTTGTTTTCTCATTTTTTTGTTTTTCCGTGGTTCTATATAATTTTACATTTAATTTGGTTAAATGACTTCAATTGATTTGAGGTTTGGTGTATTTCTTGAGTTTTTATGATCAAAATTCCTATTTTCATAGGTAAAGGCATTGATGACCAAAATTCAAGCCAAGACGTGCCAAAAATTGGTGCCAAGAGCAAGTCCAAAAATAGCCAAACATTCTGGAATGCTAGCCAAGGCATGTCAGGCGAAGCCAAATTCCGCGCCAG
>BMAC01001511.1:66864-85128 GCA_014905375.1 Phtheirospermum japonicum
CAGCGCCCAAACTCACGCCACCTACCGAGTCAGTGTCCACCTGCCGAGCCAAGCTCGCCCAGACTGCACCAACCCCGAGCCATCTCGAGCCACCTTGAGCCAAATCAATCAAAAAGGCTAGCCAAGTGGCTAGCAAGCCCATTTTTGGTCAAACTTGGTCAAACCTAGGAAATCGAAGCCTTAAAACCCAATTTGACCCATTTAACCCCAATTAAATCTAGTATAAATAAAAGACAACTCTCATTTTGTAAAAAATCAACTCATATCCCAACTCTTAGATGGGTTTGGTATTTAATTTCTCTCTCTAGTTCTTAGATTTAATTTCAAGATTTTCCTTGGGTTTGTAAGCCTGAGAAGAATTCAAGTCATCACTTGGATTTTATTTTTGATTGCTATTTCATTCAAGTTGTAATTCTTTTCCTTAATTCAAGTAAGTCTTCCTTTATTTTCTTTATTGTTCTTCAAATTATGCATTTTGCCTTAGCTATTAGATTTGTTGTTGTATCTTGTGAATTGGCTATGAAATCTAGATGAGTGACACACCAAGATCATAGATCGATTCTTGGATCATTTTTATTTTGAGTATTTCATTTGCTATATTTTGGTTTTTATTTTCATGCATGGTTTTTTGTTAAATCCTAGATCTACTATTCGCTTCTAGTTATTTCTCGTAAAATTTTTAATTTTCACATCAACTTTTATTGCTCTTTCCATTGGTGCTTTCACTTTTTGTTAATTTGCATTTTTGAGATTTCATGATCATGCATGCATAGTTGTACCTTAAGTTTATTTGGTTGTACCTTGTTATTTCCTTGCTTATTATTGCTTATTTTTATTATTGCTTTCAATTTCCATTGGGCACACGCACGAGGCATCCTAAAGACTTGTATTTACATTTTCTAGTTAGTTTTTCACAGTTTCTCGTTATTTTCCATTTATTCTCGTTTTCATTTAAATTTCAAGCTAAAAACCCCTTGATTCTTACATTCGAATTGAATTCCGATAATACCAAGCCATGAACCCACTTTTCTTATTTCAACACCACTAAAAACCTACAAAACATACATACATGTGATTCATGTTTTAGATCTTTGAAACATAACCGTGTGTTTGCAGATTTGATTTGTAACTTGATTGTAGACCAAGTGCGTAAGAATCCAGAGACTCGACCGATTGATATTGTAAAGTTATTTTTGCATGGATATGGTTTGGAAATATCGTATACCATTGCATTTAATGGTTTTGAGAAGGCGAAGAAGTGCATAGATGGTGATAAAAATGAGTCAATCGAAATGTTAAGTAGACACGTAAAAGCTATTTAAGAATCAAACCCGGGCTCACATGTTGTTTTGGATGTGAATGCAATATCTTGCAAATTTTGAAATATTTTAATATTTTTGAAGGTTGTATTGATGTATTTAACTTTTGCCGTCCATTGTTGTTTCTTGATGGAACGTATCTAAGAGGGAAGTTCAAAGGACATTTGCTTGTTGCCACAGGCAAGGATGGTGATAGAGGTAAAGTCCCCTACTAAATGTACTACTTATTATATTTTTTGTAATTACTACTGTCTGATTTTATTCATTTTTCGTCATATATACAGGTTTATACCCTTTGGCATTTGCCGTAGTGGATTCCGAGAACACTGCAAACTGGAAATGATTTTTGGAAAACCTTAAGAAAGTTATTTCGCCATCTCGTATGGTAACTTTTGTTTCAGATAAGAACCTTCGACTACTTGAGGCCATGAGTAAAGTCTTCCCAGGTTTCCCCCATGGTTACTGTTTAAACCATCTGAAGATGAATTTGAAGGATAAATTTAGTGGGAAAAGGGTGACTAAGGGCTTGCGAAATAGAATCATTTGGCTTCTGATGAATTGTGCATTTGCCCCCACAGTCGAAGCATATCAACAAAACATGAATGATCTATTAAAAGAAGGTGGACACACGTCAAGGAGTTTTTTTTAAAATATGGATCCATGCCACTGGGCTAATGCGTATTTTGTAGGTCAAAGATATGGAGAAATATATTCTAATGCGGCATAATCATTTAATAATTGGATCCTTCAAGCGAGGCATCTCCCAATCACAACTTTGGTAAGTTCAATCAGGGTGAAGATGATGAAATCATTTTTTTGGTATGTAACACTTTTCATTCTTTTTTTGATGATTTTTCTTAATTATGTAAAAATAATTTTCATATTTAAAAAAGATATATATATCCTGTTTATTTAGTACGAGATTAGTTGTGATTTTTATATATATTTCTAATCAATTTTAGAAATTAATAATTTATTTGTTTAATTTGTTCTTATATAGAAAAGGTAGTTGTCGAAATTGGACCAATGTATTCTTCCTGTCAATTGAGAAGAAGTTGACAATGCTCATTGATGAAAGGAGGACATGGATTGTTGTTGGATCATCTGATTCAATTTACGAATTGAAATGTATTCCTTCAGTTGTAGTTAATATTTCGGAGCATACTTGTTCTTGCCGACAGTGGCTAATCACCGGTTTACCATGTTCGCATGCATAATGACTGACGGTAGACCTCTGCATATTTTTGTTGACGAATTCTATCATGCAAGTAGTTACATAAAGTCATATTCAGCACCCCTTCATCTCGATTCAATGTTTGACCAACCCCAAGCCCATCCGGACCATGCTTTGATTGTCCCACCAGAATCGAGGAGGCCTCCTGGAAGTCCTAAAAAGAAGAGGCAATTGTGTAGGGGAGAACACATTCCGAGAGCTATGAAATATTGTAGATGTGGACATACTGGGAATCATAATAAAAAAACATGTACTGAACCTCTTGTTTAGATTTCTCAATATCTAGTAGACACAAATATAGATCTATTATTTTTTTAGTTAAATGAGATTTGTACTGAATATAAGCATTTTATTACTTATATTATTGATTTTTTAGTTGAGGTGATGAATTTTGTGCCTTTTGTTAATGTGTTGGTGTTTTTTGCCATACTGGTATGTTTGATCTATTGTTTTTTTAGTTAAATGAGATTTGTACTACTATAAGCATTTATGTGTATTTTTGCTAATGTGTTGGTGTTTTTGCCCTACTGGTATGTTTAGTTATTACCTGTTGTTGATTTTGAGTAAGAAATTCACATATTACGTAACCAAGTTTTCCTTACATTTTGGAAAAAAAACACTTACGTATTATGTGAATTTCTTACGGAAACACAGATATTTCTTACATTTTGAACAAATTTCTTACAATACGTGTATTGAATCACTAAACATACATACATGCAGGTAATCATAGAAATTTGCTGATAGATTCGAAACCATGCAATATAAATAATCATGCATATATACTGCATTAAACTTCGCAATTCGCTATTTTGATCGATATAAAATTCAGTAGAGGACCATATTTAAGCATTTCTTACATTTTGGAAAAAAAAAACTTACGTAATATGTGAATTCCTTACGGAAACACCAATATTTCTTACATTTTGAACAAATTTCTTACTATAAGCGTATTGAATCACTAAACACACATACATACAGGTAATCATAGAAATTTGCTGATAGATTCGAAACCATGTAATTTCAATAATCATGCATATATTGTTGGTTCGCTATAATAGCACGGGGCCTATGCAGCGGATTTTAAAAAATTTAATTAATTAAAACAAATATATATATCAAATATATATACTAAAACCCATAGATTTCGTGAGAGATTAACGATTGTCATTTTTTTTATTATGTATCGATTATAAAATAAATAAATTAATACCTCTCGATTAATTTCTTCAAACGACGATTGAGAGGGAATCAATTCCCAGTTATGTGGCTAACACCGAAAACCCTCACCGTAGAGATCCAAGCGTACCCCCTCTAATCGAGTCCACCTTTTAATTGCAACACCGAAAAAACTCTTCGCTAGTAGAATCGTTCTGCTTTCAAATTACTTAAAGGAATAAACAATTAACCCAACAATCAAAAATTGATTGAAGATTAATTATTGTAGATGAAAAATTATCAATTAATTTTCATCTACAAATTGAAGACTAAAATAAAAATATAAAAAGTAAATTTTCTTCTCAAGAAATCGGCTCAGTTTTTTTTTCTAAAAGTTCAAGACCTTTTTTTTCTTTTATTTTTGTGAAAGTCGGCCGCTCTACTTTTGAAAAAGGATTCTGTTAAACTTTTTTTTTCTTTTGTGATTTCAAAAAATCAAAGGACGGCCACTCCACTTTTGCTTTCTTATATATATACTTATATGTTAATTAGAGTAAGATTGTGTCTAATCTTAATTAACTAATTAACTATATAATTAGGAAAGGAATTCTTCCACAAGTCATCCGACTGTTTCAAAACAAAGAGTATAACTTGGTCCCAATTACCATATATATATATATTTATATTATATACAAATATAAAATATAATTAGTTTTATTTTAATTTCTTCAATTATTATAGTGGGCTTCTACAATTAGGGCCTACTAGAAAATCACATGGACTTGCATTTAAATTCCAACCATTTAATTAATTAATTTAATTAATTAATTCCACGTGTTTAAATTAATCAATCCAATTTACCAATTTAATATATTCCTTTAATTGATATTTACAATCAAATTAGATTTAATTATATAATCAAATTACATAATTAAATATTTAACCAACCATTGAATTAAATTAAAATCTCATTTAATTAATCRAAATTAATTAATTATTCCAACCATTGGAGTTATCAGTCTTGAAATGTCAACAACCAAAATTATGTATGACCCTCTTAGGTTCACGACTAACACTAGCAGTAGGCTTACAACTCTTTTAAGTTTATAAATAACAATTTATTATATTAATTAATCTAATTAATTAATTCTCTTGAGATTAACTCTTTAATTTCAAGAACCTACAAATCATGGCAACATCTAGCAAGTAGCATGATTACCCAGTGTTAGGTGAATTAGCGAGAAAACCTATTTCAATTGCAAGTCCATACATATATGATCCTTTCGACAACTAGTTTCCCGATTAAATATTGGGCATGGATTTATAAGTCAAAACCCAATTGATTTAATAACTGTTATCTCATTTCAAATTTAAGTAATTCATTTATGAATCAATATTCATCATGCCCTGACCAAGGTCTTTGAATCACAAACTATGAAAATTCAGAGGATACTCCCTTGTCCATAGGCAAGTGTCAAATTCTTTGTTGGCTACAGACAAACCTCCATGCACATCGATACAATACCCAAAATACCCATTTACGATTGTCAAGCAATCAAAAGATAAATCTAAGTATTGCATGATGTGCGCATGGCTTCCATCGTACCTCTAGTCAAAGGATTAATCGTGTACTATTGAAATATGAAAATTCTTATTCGACAGACAAATCTTCCAGTTAAGAATTTCCATCGGGTCATGTTCAATGAACTTGTTCTCCAACAAGCACCCACATATATGCACTCGCATCTCAATGCTGATGTTAATGGAATGCGACATCCTTGTCTTACAAGTGTGCATCATCTGCGCAAGTCTTACCGGGCTATTCAATGTCCTATCTCGAAAAACCTATTGACTCGGAACATGTTTAAGATCGAAATCTTAGAGATATGTTCCATGATTGCCACCGTGTGCGCAACCATATCCCATAGTTTAAATTGGTTTAAGGACTTTTTTATACTTGCAATTATAATAAAAGCGAAAACATAAGATAAAGAAAGTTGCCTTTATTAATATAATTTCCAATAAAATCATTATACAAGTAGAATGAAATCCAATCTAATTGGAACGTCGAGCACTCTACTCTAACAATCTCCCACTTGCCCTAGTGCCAATTGTCCATGTATTTTAGGCCCATCTTCTCAAGATGCCCGTCAAATACTTTTTATGAAAAGGGCTTAGTCATTTTGTCTGCTACATTTTTGTCCGAAGCGACTCGATCTACAACGACGTCGCCTCTACCAACGATCTCTGGTATCGCCTCAAGATGTGTTTGGATTTTGGATGAGATCTCAGTTTTTTTGTTTGCGCTATAGCCACGCTGTTGTCACAATAAATTATTGTTGGATCAACAGCGGACAAAACTACATCCAACCCTTGGATAAAGTTCCAGATCCAAACAGCCTCTTTTGCTGCATCTGATGCAGCAATATATTCAGCCTCTGTAACAGAGTCTGCAATCATCTCTTGTTTGGAACTTTTCCAACATACTGCTCCTCCTCAAGGTGAATATATATCTAGATATTGACTTTGAGTCATCTACATTGGATTGAAAACTAGAGTCAGTGTATCCCTCTAGTTTCAATTCTCCATTGCCGTATATCAAGAATATATCCTTAGTTCTTTTCAAGTACTTAAGGATCTTCTTAACGGCGTTCCAGTGTTCAAAACCTGGATTTGACTGACACTCAGAGCTTGTGCGACATCAGGTCTAGTACAATTGTGGATGCATAAGGTACACGAGCCATCTTTCTTCTTTCTTCACGTGTCTTTGGAGACATTGCCCTAGAAAGTGGATCAGTGCTCATTGGGAGGTATCCATGCTTGGATTCTTCCATGCTAAACCATTTTAGCACTTTGTCTATGTACATGGATTGGGATAGTTCGATCATCTTTCGTGATCTATCTCGATAGATCTTTATCCCAAGGATGAAAGATGCTTCTCCCAAGTCCTTCTTGTAGAACTACTTAGATAATCAAGTTCTTGTTGATTGCAACATCCCTACATCATTCCCAATGAGTAGAATGTCATCAACATAGAGTACAATAAAAGTAACTGCCCTCCCACTAACTTTCTTATATACACATGGTTCATCCGGATTCTTATGAAAATCAAACATTTCGATTGTTTCATCAAAATGAATGTTCCAACTCCCCGAAGCCTGTTTGAGACCATAAATGGATCTTTGGAGTTTGCAAACATGTTGCTCACTCTCACTGGATATGAAGCCCTCGGGCTTCTTCATATATATCTCTTCCTTAATATTTCCATTAAGGAAGGCAATCTTCACATCCATTTACCATATCTCGTAGTCATAATACGCAGCTATGGCTAACACGGTCCGAATGGACTTAAGCATCACTACCGGTGAAAAGATTTCCTCATAATTAATGCCTTGCTTCTGAGTATAACCTTTTGCAACCAAACGTGATTTAAAAGTACTTAAATCTCCATCTACTTCAAGCTTCCACTTGTAGACCCATTTGCAGCCAATGGGAACAATTCCCTATGGTGGGTCCACCAAGGTCCACACCATGTTGGAGTATATAGAGTCCATCTCGGACTGCATTGCTTCTTGCCATTTTTTCGAGTCAATGTCAGACATTGCCTCTTCATAACTTCTTGGATCACTATCCAAAAGGAGTCCCTCTTCTTTGTTCTCTAACAAAAGGTTCATCCTCTCAGGAGCCCTTGAAACCCTTATGGATTTTCGAAGAGGTTGTGCTACAGATGGTCCAGCCTCAGCTGGTGTGCTATTTGCGGTAACCTGTGGGATACTTTGTGGTTTATGAACTTCATCAAGTTCTACAACTCCTCCACCCCTTTCAGAAAGAAACTCTTCTTCAAGGAAAGTAGCATTCCTCGAAATAAACACCTTTTGTTCCGAAGGGTCGTAGAAATAGTACAAACTCTCTTGGATACCCCCACAAACTTACATAAGATAGATCTCATGTCCAACTTATCTCCCACTTGACGCTTCACGTAAGCATCAAACCCCCATACTTTTAGGTATTTGTAGGAAGGTGACTTCCCATACCATATTTCATAGGGTGTATCGGGTACAACCTTACTTGGCACCCTATTTAATAGGTATGCCGCCTTATCTAAGGCATAGCCCCAAAATGAAAGAGGTAAGGAAGTGCAACTCATCATTGATCGAACCATGTCCAGCAAAGTTCAATTTCTATGCTCCAAAACTCCATTCAATTATGGAGTTACGGGAGGAGTCTACTGTGAGAGAATACCATTCTCTCTTAAATAATCAAGAAACTCAGTTGATAAGTATTCACCTCCCCAGTCTGATCGAAGAGTCTTAATACTACGATCACTTTGTTTCTCTACTTCACATCTGAATTCCTTGAACTTTTCAAAGGCCTCAGATTTATGTCTCATAAGGTATACATAACCAAACCTAGAATGATCGTCGGTAAAGGTTATGAAGTAGTGATAGTTCCCTCTCGCACTAACATTTAGCGGGACACATAACATTTAGTCATCTTTCCTTTAAGGCATGACTCATATGTTAGCAACTTTTGCTCTCCCTTAAGGTCGAGTTTTTGTCCCAACTTGTGTATCCTTTTTTCGGAAATGTGACCTAATCAAGTATGCCAAAGTGTGAAAGAACTTTGATTATCTAACTTCCTTTTATTCTGTTGAATTGTGAGAATGGGTTCACTTGGGGAAATGGTGTATAAAGAATTCGTCTAATAACCGTAATATATAAAAGTAGAGTCTTTGAAAATGGAACAACTTCCATTCTCAATGACAAGTTTAAAACCCTCTCTGTCTAAAACAGGTACAGAGATAAAGTTTCTGATAATATCCGGAACATAAAGACAATTATTCAAACACAATTTAAAACCATTATCCAAAGATAAATAAACAGTCCTTATTGTTAATGCAGCAACTCTTGCTCCATTCCCCATTCTAAGGACCATTTCCTTTCTGTCCAACAGCCTGCTTCTTGCCATTATTTGCAAATCATTGCAAATATGTTAGCCACAACCGGTATCCAATACCCAAGAAGCATCATTAACAGATAGGTTAACTTCAACAAAATATATACCTGAACTTTTCAGGCTTGCAAGATATTCCTTGCAATTCCTCTTCCAGTGCCCTGGTTTATCGCATTGAAAGCAATTGTCATCATCTTGAGAGTTAAACTTCTTCTTACTATTATACTTTGTATTCTTGTTGGGCTTAGAGGAACTATTTCCTGTCCACTTCCTTTTCTTTGGCTTTTCAGCCTTCAATTTGGAAGAGGATCCAACAAGAATGACCGGCTTATCCTTTTTTATGGTGGATTCAGCCATTTTATCTTGAGGCTCTAGAGGAGGCGCTTTCTCAAGTACATAGGCCTTCTTCTCAGAGTTAAGAACAATCTTATAGTTTCTTAGCCAATCGGCAAAGTTTGGGCCAACCTGTTTGTTTTGATCAAGTATGGATGCAATTGGATTCTTAGCCATTTTAGTAGAATTATCTACAAAAATAAACGAAGTAGAAATGAGTGAGTTATTGAAAATTATATTCATTTAACATAAGGTCTGTAATATTAAATGTATCCCACTATTTTATTCAAGTTTTATTAACCCCATAATAAAAACTCGGAAAATCAAATTTTCTTAGTGGGCTTGAAGTCCAATATAAATATTTCACACCCCAATAATATGATCCCATGAAAAATTCATGTTGGTAGTCAACTCTTTGACAATTGTATCAATATACAATCTTCAAGAATATTTTGCCTCACTGTTTCTCATACCCACCAATATTATGAGCCCATATGGTACAAAGTGTCAAATATAACCCATCATACATTCGTGTACATAGAGTATCAAGATATCCCACGACTCGTGGCCAACATAAAGACGAGTCCACCCACGAGCATCTCAATTCTTGATAGAGATCACAACTTTCCAACACAAGATCACCCCACAACTCATGGCCAGTGACCAAAGTTCGGTAGCATCATCATGTCTTCTACCTTTGATGGAAGGCATGGAATGATATGTCCAACATAACTTGTCCATTTTATTTGATATAGAATTAATTAAAATTAAATTCTATTAAGTTTCAAAAACTTGGGGTTTACTTGCAAGACCTCATCAACCTTAATTATTAGGTGGGTTATTATTTAATGCATTATTCATCATATGAAGCGCAAGTATAAAACATTAAATAAATCTGACATGCATTCTATGCAAAAAGCGGTGGGATGATCATGGCCAGCCTACGCGACCCATTTGAGCCAAAAATGGGTCTCAGTTGATCTAAGGGATAAAATAAATATAACCACTTCTATTACATTTTATATATCAAACTCATACAAGCATGGGCTTGAATCATGTATTCTTTTACAACTTGTAAAATTACCCACACAGCCGCAGGCCTTTGGCATCGGACGTCCTCCAATCATAATTAGAAAACCTTACCATCTAATCTACTCTCGATGCAAAAATTAAAACTTTTACAAATAATAGAATAGGAGGCTCGCAGGCCCCAAAAACCAAAGATAAAAATATACAATTACATTGGTCATAAGCTCATGATCATCCCTAAATAAATCATGCTAACATTCATCACATGAATTTATAGCATATAAATTAATATATATATTTATAAATATATATATATATATATATATATATATATTAAAATAATAAATCTCAAAATTAACCTTTTAATTTTAAATAGAATAATTAAAGGATTTTTTTTTGTGTTGCTGCGTGGCAGCTTCTAAACAAAAGGTTGAAAAGTCAACAAGCCTTTACATTTCTCAAAAGGTAAACCTTTTTGCTTTTCAAAAATGGCTACACTCTGTTTTCATGCTGTTTCATTTTTTTTAAAAAAATAATTAAAAGAAGAAAAGGCGGCTGCTTTTGAGGAAAAAAGATTTTCTGCAGCCTTTATGAAGAAAAGGTCGTCTCCCCTTTCTATTTGGTTTCACAAAACAAAACTGCAGCCCATCGATCCTTTCTTTTATATATATATAATACTAGAGAACGAAGGGCCGTGCAGTGCACAACCCTGACCCACCGAGAAATTGATAATATTTTATTAACGATTAGAATGTTAATATACTACTTCAGTCTAAATATGTCAATTTGATAAATAAATAAAAGGAAGTTTTTTAAACTAATATTAAGAATCTCTTTATATAATAACAAACGATTTGAGAATAGTAATCTTAAAATAGTTTTTTGTTCAATTGTTTCGTCAAGAATAAAAATAGTTTAGGATATATATTGTATTTTTAAACTCCTGAAATTAATTGATTCTGACAAAACGCCACAATAGAGTATAAAGAATTATGATGTAAAATGTATTAGTTCAAGCAAGAAAAACAATGTTAATAATGTTTTGAACACCAGGAAAGAAGTTGTATAATACAAGGAAGCCACATAAACAATATATAAGGCCTTCCACAGTACCATTGTCTGAACAAACACCATCATTTGCAATATAATACAAACTAAAAGTTGAAACCCAAAAGAAAATAAAAAAAACTACCTAGAAAGACATAACACTGAACCATACAATCTTTTTTTTCTTACATATTGCCTGTTTTACAAGACTCGTAAGATGAGTTAACTATCAACCGAAAGAAAAAACATATTGATTCACGACTCAAATCTTATTAATTTATAAATACCAGACGACTTAACAAATAACCTTAAATAAAAAAATTAAAAACTAAAAAAAAATTGTTGGTGTTGTTGTCCTCAAATAAAAAATATACAATTAAACATCAAAATAAAAAATACATAAACTATTAAACCACATTAATTCTTCAAACGCAACAATGTAATGAATATCATATGCACACGAAATAAAGAAATAAACTAAAAAGTCAAAACGGCATATGCAATGCTGGTAGGAAAGTAACAAACAAATCCTAATTTATTCAAACACTATAAATAACATCACACTTTGCTAGAATGAACTCTGACTGTGAAGGAAACCACATAATGGTAGAGGGCATACATACAGTGGTTCTGTACCACACAAACAATTACAAATCAACATATACAAGTGAATTCAATATACTTAGATAAAGAAACTTATTTACAAAAACTCAAAGTAACATAAGTAAATTTATATGTTAAAGCAACTCTCACAACAAACATCTGACAGTCAAAGGCAATAAAGAAAACCAAAAGAGAAAAAGGAAAAAAAAGAATAAGTGATAATAGAATGAAAAGAGAAGAAGATTACCATGAAAAACGAGTGGGGTCTGGACGCGATTGAACTTATGCTTCCTCTTCTCTAGCGCTTCTGATGAGCTCAACAAATTATAATCGTACAAGTACAAGTTTGAAAAAAAAAAAAACAATGGTAATTCAGGTTAGTACACAAAAACTATATTCATAATCAAATTAATAAAGAAATACTCAAAAACACCAGTTAAACCAACAAAGCTCATAAACAAAAAATTATGTTGTCAAAATTTGCATTAAAGTTTTTTCACCAATAAATATTGCTAATTTACCCAAAAATAGCAAATGTAAGTGACAACAAATGGTAAATAAAAATCAGTATATGGTATAGAACCCAAGAGAGAAAATAATGATTGAAATTATTTTCAAAAGCTTTAATTCATTTTCTACAAAAATAAAGAATACATACATGAACTCAAATGCAAAGATGTTTCAATCAAACACATTTTAAGATATCTGTATAGTGAAGCATTAATTTTCACTGCTCCACTGGTGGAGAAAATATTTCTAATAAATTATGAAAAATGCAAGAAAATCACTGACCCTTCACATAATTGTATTTTCAGAAAATGGGGGTAGCAGGACGAGCGAGGTGGTAAATCCAATCAATTTCAACTAATAAGGTCCGAGTCCGAGACATCTGCAATAAGAATAATAAAATAAAAGAATTGGTACATGCTACACATCCCGACCATATTAGAATGTAGAGATATGTAAAATACAAACACACCTAGGCATGATATGAGTTATAGAACTTATTTTTAAAGAAAAAAAAAGTAGTTTTAAATATACAACAAAAAAAGAATATAAAAAAAAGAAGGTTTAATTCCATCCTATATTTGCCTATTCATAATTTTAAAAACAAAATCCAAAACCCCCCTTTATTCATAAGAACTGTATGTACATCATTTTTATTGTAAGAATAAGAAGTGGTTACTGTATTTTTCTCATTTTCCATGAGTTTGTCAACCAAGTGAGACCAGTAACCAAAACTTTCATGTTCACCCGCGATCGACTTTTTTTAATTAGTGTACAACATAACATATATCTACGGACATCGATATGATTATTTTGATAATGTCCTTGGTCCAATGAAAGAAAACTTAGAACAAAAATATCAAGCAGAATTCTTAGGGTTAATTACAAAAGGTACCCTTCGTGTTTGACGTAATTACAAAAAAAAAATTTGTTGATTTTCAAACACACTTGAGATTTTATTTTTTCTTAAAATACGACAGAACAGTGGTACCACGCAATATGAAATATAATTTAATTTTTCTTTTTTATTTTATCCTTCATCACGATGCTATCCAATAATAAATGTACCTCTCACATTGTGATCAATAAAGATATCAAATGGGAAAAGATAATATCTATCAATAAGAAATATTTCAAGAAACACGAATTAGTTACACAACTAAAAATGATCAGCTTATTAAGAAATTCAGTATAACTGATACAAATCCCATTTTCAAGCATCAAAGAGTGACAATTTTTTTTCTTTACCTCACATATGAGCATATCTTCCTCGGGCGACCATCCACCTTTCTTAAAGTCGGAATTCAAATACGTGAATAATCTGTATAAAAGCACATTCAAATCGAATGCAATTAATAAAAATTAACAAAAACCGAAAACGAGTAATATAATTTAATTGATGAAAAACACAATAGAACAAATAAACATCAGATTGATGTACAACAACAACCTGCTTCAACACAGCCTTGTCATTTTATCCTTAGATTTTTTTTATGAAAAATGGCCAACTATTACCAAAAAAGCACACTCACGAGTTCCACTTGCTTAATACACAATTAATCTCAAACCCAAAACACACCTAGTGATGAAACTTATTACACCAACAAGTCCAAACAAAACTAAAGGAATCAAGAATTTTTATCTTTACTTTTCATTTTCATAGACTCACTTTTACAGAATACCGTCCATCAGAAAACCAAAAATAATCACATATTTCTTAGCAGATAAAAAAATACTTGATATCAACCATCCATTGGAGATGAAGACTTTAAAGAAAATAATATGCCATATAAATTATTATTATTATTATTATTATTATTATTATTATTATAAAAAATTAGAATGCCCCCTAAAGTGTGGTGTTCTTTTACAGGTCAAACAAAAAATTATTTGGATATAAAAGGGCTAAATAAAATCAATCCAAAGTTATAACATAAGACTTTCTTCATTTGTGTTTTATCTTTCATCAATTTTCTGAACTTCTCAAAAGTTAATAAACCAATCAAGACTTTGTAAATTACTCATATACCCCTACCTGTTTGGAAAACTGAGGTTTTATATAATAAAGCTGCACAAGCAATCAAAGTGTCCAAGTTTCTAGCCCATTCATAACTTCAAAGCTTTATCCTTTCCACCAAACGCTACTTTCTCACCATCTAGATTCCAATAAACAACAAATACATACAGACCACAAAAAAAAAGAAGAATATTAAGGTGACAAAAAATAATCAAATGGGTTTGTAATAAGGTTATATGACCCTACTTCATTAGCATGCCCCAAAAAGTCTTGCTTCAACTTCTATGTCCGGATATCCCATGCATGTCTAAAAACACTTAAAAATTATAAATCGATAAAGAATAATTATCCTAGAGCATAATTATATATAAATACGAACTCTTACATATAATGTCGAGTCTTTGCTTCCACTCAGAGAGAGCCTACTGTTTGCAGATCAACTACAACAAAAGATGATGTTTAGGTCCAAAGCTTTTAAATGGATAAATAATATGTATAAAGAAAATAAATCATTGTCCTTATTTGCAAACTCTTAAAAAAGTGATCTTAAGAGTATTATAAGAACTAACCCCAATTAATTTGCTCTAAAAGACCCCGATTCTTTAAATCAATTCGTATGGACATAACAAACCTGAGTGAGCCACCGGCGGAACTGATAGAAGGAACTTACTAGTTGCATGATACAGATGAGCCACTCGTGCAATTCATTGTTAGTTGAACCGGCTGTGAAACCCTGTACAACAAAAATCTCATTCCATGTCTGATGTTTCATGAATAGCTCAGACCCGGATTGGGGTAGACCTGGACCAAAGAGCTGAGCAGTAAGACCTGGAACCCAGCCCAGGGGTTGTCCTGAGGTTAGTAAGAGCTGAGCAGTAAGACCTGGATCCCAACCTAGGGGTTGTCCCGAGGTTAGTAAGAGCTGAGCAGTGTCATCCCAGCCCAGGAGTTACCCTGAGCTGATAGAAGACCTCCTGTGAGATAAACCTTGGCAATATAAAGGCAGGCTTGCCAGTGGAAAGTGGAGCAGGACCAGGGGAGACCTGGCCTCTTGACCCCCCGCGCAGGTAGGCCTGCTAGTAAAAAGGGAGAGCAGGACTAAGAGAGATCACTACAGCCCGGAGATCATACTGAACTGACGAAAGTGCTCTACCAGATAAACTCCGGAGCTAGAATCAAGCCCGATTTTGATACTGAGGTGGTGAAGAGGAAAAGATAAGGAAGACCTGGAATGGGGAAGACCTGTTTTCTGAATTCCCAACAAAGAGACAAGTGGGATCACTTGTCAGATTTGGTTGCGTAACGGCCCGTGATTCGCGGCATGTGCTCCTGAGACCTCGGCTGGGGTCCCCAGTAGTAGAAACTATAAATATCTCAGCCCCAAGGCTGAGAGAGGTATATCATTCTCTTGAAACATTCCTTCTTATTTTCTGGAAAACACCTCAAACGCTTACTGACTTAAGCATCGGAGAGGTTTCCACCGGAAAACCACCGGTGGTCCTTTCTAATTTGCTTTTGTGGTGTAGGTTCAGGAAGCTCTTGGGCTTTCAAGTGTTATTCAGGTAGTTCACTTTTTGGGCTGAAACATTTGGCGCCGTCTGTGGGAAATCTGGGCTAAGACGTGATGTTTCCGATGGTTTCAGATGGGTTGAGATGAAATTTGGTGGGGGAGCTGGACGGTACTCCAAGCTCCGCCGTGCCAGGGTACGCACAACAATTGGCAGGAGCTTCGACGGTGATGCCAAGAGGAACGGAGCTAGCGGCAGCGGCTGCACCAGGCTCCACGCTGCCCCCTCCTGGCAGATCCGCGACGGTCACAGGCGGATCTTTCAACGAGTCTTTTCTCTTTCAGCTGTCAGAGCTTATCGGCAAGGCTATGGAGGCGGCTGTGGAGAAAAAATTCTCAGAGATGTCGACACCGCCGTCCAACGCGTCACCAGCAAGAACTGTTCCAGTAACAGATATGGAGCCGCCGCATGGCCAACGCGTGGATCGGACTGCTACTCAGGACAGAGAAGAGCATTTTCCACCTCTGACAGCGAGACCTCAAGCCAGGCTAATCCAGGTCTAGCTGAGCAGATGCAGAGCTTGCAGAAAGAGGTGCGGGATTTTAAGAAGAAGATGACAAGCACTAGCATGGTACCGATACGGCGAGGTACCCCATTCACAGAAGAGGTGATGCGCGATGAAGTGCCGGCCTCATACCGGTCTTTGGGTTTTGAGTATAATAAGACCACGGATCCGTGGGACCATTTGAGTAGATTTGAAATCGCGGCAGCTGTACACAAGTTTTCAGATGCGATTATGTGCCGGGTTTTCCCGATGACTTTCACTAAATCAGCCCAGCTCTGGTTTAGCCAGCTGCCACCGAGATCTATCAATAACTTTGACGAATTCAGCTAGGCCTTCCTGCACCAGTTCACGAGCTGCAGGAAGTACCGGAAAATGCCACTCGAACTTTTTAGCCTGAAGCAGAAAGAGAAGGAGAGCCTCCGTGCCTACATAAATAGGTTTACAATGGCTAAGTTAGAGGTGCCTTCTGCGTCTGAAGAACTGTTGGTGAATGCTCTGGCGCAGGGTCTGAGGAGAGGAGAATTTTTCCAATCTCTGGTGGTGAAACCAGCTCTGAAATTTGGAGAGCTCTTGGAGAGAGCAAAAAAGTATATCCATTTGGAAGAAGCCCTGAAAATCAAAGTTGAAGGAGAGAAGAAAAGGGAGAGAAATGACAGAGAGGATAGACCACCAATGAAGAAATCCAGGACAGACCTTACTTCGACAGATATACGCCTGTAGTGACTCAGCAGGGGGAAATCTTGTAGGTGATAGAGAGGCATCCAGACCTCAAATGGCCTAAGACTTATTCGCAGAAGCCTAGGAAAGAAAGGTCTGACCGATTTTGCCGGTGTCATGATGAGTAATGACACGATACAAACCAATGTACCTATCTTAAGGATGAGTTAGAGAGGAGGTACAGGCTGGGCACCTTAAGGAGTATGTGCGGATGAGAAAAGAAGAATCCAGGTCTGGCTAGATTAGTATGGATACTCATAAAATTCAAAACTTCGCGGAGGAGCAAAATGAGCTATTGACTCAGGATGATCTGGATTTGGTGGAAGAGTAGAGAGAAAGAGCTGCGGTAGGAGACCGGGTCTTGAGAAGAGCCGATTTAGCGAAAGCTAAAGGAAAGCTGGACTCGACGTGGCAAGGACAATTCCGAGTCACCCAAGTCTTAACAGGAGGAGCTTACAAGCTAGAAGAGCTGGATGGAACCAAAATTTCTCGTGCATGGAATAATGCCAAACTAACAAAAATTTTATGTATTATTGTAATTTATTGATGTTTATTAATACAATGGTGATGCAGGTTTATTTTCGCTCACCAAACCACTCGCGTCTTCGTATAAGCCAGCATTGGCTAAGGGCGGCTGCCCATGATTTAGCCTGACCTGATTGTCAGTTTGAGCCAGGATTGGCTGAGGAAGGGCGGCTGCCCATGATTTTGCCTGACCTGATTGTCAGTTTGAGCCAGGATTGGCTAAGGGCGGCTGCCCATGATTTTGCCTGACCTGATTGTCAGTTTGAGCCAGGATTGGCTAAGGGCGGCTGCCCATGATTTTGCCTGACCTGATTGTCAGTTTGAGCCAGGATTGGCTAAGGGCGGCTGCCCATGATTTTGCCTGACCTGATTGTCAGTTTGAGCCAGGATTGGCTAAGGGCAGCTGCCTATGATTTTGTCTGATTGTCAGTTTGAACAAGGATTGGCTAAGGGCGGCTGCCCATGATTTTGCCTGACCTGATTGTCAGTTTGAGCCAGGATTGGCTAAGGGCGGCTGCCCATGAGTTTGCTGACCTGATTGTCAGTTTAGTCAGGATTGGCTAAGGGTGGCTGCCCATGATTTTGCCTGACCTGATTGTCAGTTTGAGCCAGGATTGGCTAAGGGCGGCTGCCCATGATTTTCCTGCCTGATTGTCAGTTTGAGCCAGGATTGGCTAAGGGCGGCTGCCCATGATTTTGCCTGACCTGATTGTCAGTTTGAGCCAGGATTGACTAAGGGCGGCTGCCCA